>JAOXJP010182048.1:0-12439 GCA_025762735.1 Platanus orientalis
CCCCCCCCCCCCACCCCCCAAAAAAAAAAAAAAGTGTGGAGGAGGATATACCTCTGAGCCAGCAATAACGTTATCTTGATATAATGATTTTTTTCTCTTCACATACAGCATGTATTTCTTGAAACACCTACTTAATAATTAACAGTACTATCAATGAGTGGGTTGTGCTGGACTAAATTAAAAAATGTTCAATAATAGTAGCTAAAATCTCCGTGATCTTGCACTCAATGTTACATGCTTTGCCTTTTAATTAATTAATTTATTGTAGTGCCTAGGATCTTCTATGACCTGGCCCTCCAATCCATGTTCCCTCTTGGCAAGGGATTGAAGTTTTAGTCCTGTATATGAATTGAAACCTTATGACCCTACCACAGGTCAGCTGGAATTGTACCAAATTTCCAGAATCCTACTCTTGGCCTTTTCTAGATAGATTCTCACCACACCCTATCTTCCTCTTTGGTGATGTTCTCTTTAGGGATATCTCTTATATATGATCAGGGTGCTACTGTCAATAGCTTTTATGAGTATTTCTATAAAGCATTTCTAGTTGTCTTTTGTTTTTGTCATCTATTCAGGAGGGGTGAAGTGTAGTCTTTACATGACCGCTGCAATTATTTATCAAATCCATTTATAGCAATTGACAATATTCCAGATGAAAATTCAGCTATCGGATTACTGCTCAAGTGCCAGGTGGGACCCCTAGAGGGTCATGTGAAGCCAATTGAAGCTGGCAGTCAGTCTTTATTGTAAAACAATGCCCTGCTGCTGGAGTATCTCTAGATTCCAATTTTTGTGAGATTTTTCAAAATTTCCAGTAACTCCATGCAAATGTAGTTTGGAAAATTTTGCTTCAAATTTTTGTTTAGCAACAGAATTTGATTTAGTCAATTTTGTTATGTTCTGGGGGTTATTACTCAGTTTGAGGGGTTTTGTTTTACTCTTTTTAGAATAGGCTTTCCACAAGTAGAGTCACAGTATCAAAGTAAGACTAAATTAGATTCCTAATATGACCTGATTTGGAAGCCTAGTTCTTGTGGATGCCTTTATAAAAGTTTCTTCACCTTTTTTGAGGAGTTCAATGAATATTTCTTTGGCCTTTTATTTCATGGTGTGGTTCCAAGCTTTGAATATGTTGATTCCTTCAATCTTGTTTCCTTGCAGAATCACTGGGGGATGATCCCTAGAGCCTCCAGTGGTGATGATTTCATTGATCCTAACTTCTCTTTTCATTATAAATCTTTGTTTTCTTTCTAATTATCTACTGAAAATTTTCGTTCTCCAAATTCCAATTCATATTTTCATAGTTGATTTGATAAATTCAGCATAAGCTTACCAGTTGCTTTATATCCCTTTCAATTCATCCCATTTTAACTTGTTTAGGTTTAGAACAGTTCCCTATCCATTGTATTACCACACACCTGCAATTTAGTTGCTGTTTCTCTATTTTTAAAATTCTGTTTTGTTCATTCCTTGAAGTTTTTTTTTTTTCTTTTTACTTCTTTAAAAAATTTATTATGTCACTTACCCACAGCCAAGAATAATTGCTGATTTCTGTTAAGTAATTAAATCTCTTGTTTAATCTCCTATAGGGTTCTAACTTGGGCTGGCTTGACCCAAAGCTTGGCCAAGGTTGAATACCTAGGCATATTTTTTTCTCCTTTGAAAGGTAGCAATTCATTAAAGAAAGAAAACAAGTAACACTTAGTTCACACATAGAACTTTGGATTTGTAGAGGACTCAAAGCTCTCAAGCTACAGTCTATCCAATCGCAGTTGGAGTTGATGATGCATTAGGACAGCAGGGTGTGGAAAAAAGGCATTCCATGAAGGAGAAAATTATGTGTAGCCACCTCAACCATTCCCTAGACATACCCAAGGAGTAGCATTGTTAGGATTGTAACCCTTTCTTGATGTGAGTTCCTTGGGATGTAATAAACGTGGAAATAAACGAGCAAACACACAAGAAAACCATAAGGCAAAGATTTATGTGGAAAACCCCAAGATTGGGGAAAAACCATAGAGCCACACATAAACCTTTCACTGTAATGGAAGAATACAAAGCTATAAGCTTTCCTCTCTCTCACACACACTATCACAATCCAAAACCCTTGAGAAAACCCTCTCTCTCAACCAAGAGAACCTTGAGAAAACCCCAAGAGAAATCATTCTTAAGTCTTGCACCACTCAAGCCTTGCAAAAACTTTTGTAAACCCTTTGAGTGACCTCTCAATAACCCTAAACAATAATAGAGACCTTACATAGATCATACAAGTTGATCACACCACGAAACCTAGCTTCCCTTGCTCTCCATGGAAGTTTTTATTTTTGTTCCGCCTTGTCGGCTCGATCCTGGATCAATCTAGGATTGAACTGAGTGCTTAGTTCGATCCGGGATCGAACTAACAACTCTCTAGTTTCTGTTTTCTGCAGTCTGTGTCACCTGATGTGCCTGGATCAATTTGGTAGTGCTGGAACTCAATCCTTAGGTTCTTTTCAACTCCGGTTTATGTCAGACTTCACCCCAACAATCTCCCGCTTGGAGACTTTTGTACCTTTGATGAGACCTCTTCTATTTCGTGTGACCATTTGCAACCCTTCTTCTTGTCTTCAATCATGCCCCTAGTTTAATCTCTTGTGGATCCTTCCACTAGACATAAAGACACCTTCAACAATTTCCAACTTGGCTTTAACCTCTGCCCCTTGAAAACTTCCTATTGAACCTTGTTTTTAACTGCATGTTTGTTAAGACACCAATTGTTGACATGTGTACCACACTCCACCTTTACCTCTCACCCTGTAACTGACCTTGGAGAATTACCTGCACTTGGTCTCTTTTTATGAACACTTCGCCATGTACTTGAAACACACCTCCACCACAACTTGATATCATTTGTCATTATGATGCCAATTGTTGTGTACCTTGTCTACAAACACCGCAAACAACCACTGTGGATCTTGTCTACAAATACTGCAAACAACCACTAGCTATTTTTCTATGGCCTTTAATATCATCACTACATATACCATTAAGTCAATTTGATCTTGCACCATTCGACTCGATCACGACCAAACTATATGTGTAACTGTCCCCAAGTCAACTTAGTCAACTCCAAAGAGGGACTTCAATCTGTCAACTCCAATCACAGGAACCTCCTCACCATCATCTGCTACCTGGAAACATGCATTACCTCTCTCTGCTACATTCGTAAAAGAGACCCTACATCAACATTGGTTCTTCTGTGCACTCCGTTTCTAGATACCCATCGAAATCAAAGGAATATCACTTCTGAATCGATCCCGACACCTATCATCTTTCACCAAGACCTAATAGTCTCGTGTGATTTTCATGGCTTCACTTGCAGTTGAATACCTGTACCCTTTGAAGTCCAAACGACTTAGTGATATCAGATTCCTCAACATCTTTGGAACATACATTACACCACCCAAAGTATGAACCACTCCATCGAACATCTTGATTTTCACTGTTCCAACACCCGTGATGTCACATCTAGACCCATTACCAAGAGACACAAAATTGGTTTTTTTTTTTTTCTTGAAACTCATCAAAATATTCCCTCCTGTAGCATATATGAACAGGACAACCTGAATGTAATATTCACTTATCATAAGAAATGTCCATACCTTTGGAGACTGTGATAGTATCTCCAAGATATTCCTCTTGTTCCTCTTCCTTTTGCATTGCAACCGCCACAATGCCACCACCTGGGCTATCACCTTAGTTCTTGTTAACACGTTTTAGACAATCCTTTTTTATGTGGCCAAACTCCTTGCAATAAAAACATTACACCTTGCCTTTTCCTCTGGACTTAGATCTAGCACCCCCAGATCCCTGTACCAATGACCTTCCTCTTTTATCCATGTTCAAAGCGGTCCCACTCACCGATGAATCCCCCAAAGGCTTCCTTCGAATCTTTTCGTTGAGTATAATACTCACCGATGGTTTCTTATACATCTAAGATAAAGCAACCATGAGGTCTTCCATGGTTTTCTCCTTGGAAATATTAAAAACAACTGACAATGATACAGAGATGCAAATCATACCTAGGGTTCTTCTGTCAAGCACCTCCCAATTTGATTCCGACATCGTCTTTGACTTCTTCGCTTTTTCCCAAAGCAGCTGATAGAGATTTTTTTTAATAGAGTACACCCTCTATCTACATCTTCCAATATGCGAAATTCTTGCCATCAAACTTCTCAATAAAGAACCTTATGGATTCTTCGTCTATTGTTCTCATTGCTTCCACTCGAATCAAGAACTCCTCCAAAATCGCAAACCTTGGCTTTTTACCGAATCGCTAACCACGAATCTGGATCCGCCTCTTTCCTTCTGACAAGGAATTTGGTTTTACGAACTTGGAACAAACCCTTCCCATCTTGATGAGGAACTTGACTGTAATACCACTTGTTATGATTGTAACCCTCTCTTGATGGGAGTTCCTTGGGATGCAATAAATGCAAAAATAAATAAAAAAACATACAAGACAAAGATTTACATGAAAAACTTCAAGATCGAGGAAAAACCACGAAGCCACATAGAAACCTTTCACTATGGTGGAAGAATATGAAGCTACAAGCTTTCCTTTCTTTCACACACACTATCACAACCTAAAACCCTTGATAAATCCTTTTCTTTTTCCCCTTCTCACATTCTCTCTCAACCAAGAGAACCTTGAGAAAACCCAAAGAGAAATTTTTTTCAAGCCTTGCACCACTCTCTAAAACCTTCCAAAAACCTTTGCAAACCCTTTGAGTGACCTCTCAATAATCCTAAACAACAATAGAGACCTTATATAGATCATACAAGTTGATCCCACCATGAAACCAAGCTTACCTTACTCTTCACAGAAGTTTTTAGTTTCATTCTGTCCTGTCGGTTCGATCTTGGATCAATCTGGGATTGAACTAGGTGCCTGGCTTATTCCAGAATCGATCCTAGATCGATCCAAGATCGAACTGGCAACTCTATGGTTTTTGCAGTCTGCATCACCCGATGTGCCTGAATTGATCCGGCAGCACTGGAACTCACTCCTTAGGTTCCTCTTACCTCCGGTTTACATCAGACTCCACCCCAATAGGCATGTGCTTAGAAGCCTTGGACACCTAATCCTTGAGCCTTTATGATTGATATTATGCAAGGATTATCAATCAAGGCAGACCAGAGCCACTCGACCTTTGATGACATTACCAATAATGTCTTGGTAGATGTTCCAAACTTTGTCAATCATTTTGATCCTTAGCTATTCATCAATTAACTTGCTACCATAAATGAATATTTTGAGTGGTATGACATAAATAATGAAAGAAGATTTCAGTTTGCAATAACGAATTTGGTAGGACATAATAAGATATGGTGGAGTGTGAATGATTGTCCACATAGATTAAGACAACCCTTTATTGTTCATTGGGAGCTGTAGTTGACACAAGGAGATGTACATGCCTTCGGATTACCAGGACGGTCTTTATGATTAGTCTCAGTCGGTTACACATCAGTAAGGAAGCATCTCACTCGTAAAGTTATGGAGAGTTTTGAATAGCTTGCTGAACTTTTTTTTTGATTGACAAAGAAAGGATTTTATTAAACTAAAAAAAGGAAGAGAGCACGAGGAGTTGAGAATTCTCGTCACGCTTTTCCCTTGCGATTTCCTGGATTCCTTGTTGATTCGTCCCCATGTTCCTTTTCTTTTAGGCATATCACTTGGTGGCCAAATAATGGCAAAGAAAGGTTATGCCAATATGGATTTTGCGCCACAGAATGGATCGAGGAACTAGGGATGTTTCCAATACCGACAACAGCTCCCCTCCCAAGAACCCGCATTCTCCCTTTCCTCACACTTCCTAAAGGCAAGCCAAGCAAGCCTGAAAGCAAGGAAAGAGAGCTCCCGAAATATGGAGCCGGCATCACCGTATAACCTACTGCCTCATTTTCCTTGGCACTCCCTTTTGGTAATGGACTTCCTTGACCAGTAGAAAGAACCCATACGAATAAAACCCTATTCGCATAGGCGTTCTACATTATCGGATGAGGTAATAGTAGCAGTATTGTAAGTCCCACCCCGTAGGGTGAGACCGCTAATGATTGACTACCGTTAATAACTGCCTTCTTGTACGAAGGAGACCTCTTTAATTGAGACCTAGTTAGAGAACTTTACATCCTTAAAAAGCTAGCAAGTGAGACACCCAATAAAACAACATGGACAAGATTTTCTCTGGTATCCTTCTTGGCTTCAAGCGAATACCCTCGAAGATGCGGCATTGCACTCTAACCAAATCAACCAGCAATGATTGCAGGGGTGAACTTCCTTGAAGTCTTCCCCTAATGGAGAAGTCATCATGATGCGGTGGCATTATCATGGCTTGAGAAATTCCAACCTTTGTAGAAGCCAAGACCAAGGTTTTCAAGGAAACCCAAGTGATCTACATGCTGTCCACAGGATTTGTCTTTAATTTTATTGTTTTTTAATGTTTTTGGAGGGTTTTCTTGGTGAATTTAATGTAATAAGGCCATATGAACCTTGGAAAGGGGGTAAGATTAAACTAGAGAAGTTTAAGAGTGTTTTAAGATTTTTTTGGGTTTTTTTGAGCTGATTGTACAGGGAGGGGTATTTTGGTCAATTTTTGGGCCAATTTCGTTTTTTATATTATGAATAGGTCCTAAGACCTCTTGGACGACCAATTTTTGCTGAAATAAAGATTTTAGAATTGGCTAGAAGCTGTACGGTTAGTATCTCTTCTGATCCCTCACTATTAGGGTGAGTACTTCTCTACTTGTTCTCCTCCTCTTCTTTTCTCTAACCTCTTCTTAAACTATCTTCTCTTTTCTTATTTTATTTTTTGCAAATTTTTTTTTTTTCTTTTTCTCTTATGATCTTCTTTTCTACTTCTAATTTTATATACTTATTGTAAATTTTAATTTTCTTCAATATTTTCATTCAATAATCATAAATCTCTATTTTCTCTTGTTCTTGAAATCAGAAAATTTTACAATAGCCTTCTCTTTGATATTTCTCCATCTTTACATTAATCTCTTCTTATGCCTTTGTTCTTTCTTCCTTTTAATTCTTATTATTGGATACTTTTCTCTCTTGGATTAGTTACGACCTAGTAAATTCCCTTATCATATTATTTTAGGATCTTTCCAAAGGGATTCATAAATTATTTAGGGCCTTTCAAGGGCTTCCTCATTAATTTAAGGCTTCCCTAAACCCTAACGCTTAAACCAAAGCTTTGAAATCATTCTTAACCTTGTAGGAATCCATCTCTTGGATATCCTACATCACATCAACCCTTTTCTTGTTATGACATATTCAGCAGCTTGTCCATTGATCGAGGCATGACCCAAGGTCTTTTAAGAAGGGAAAAAGGTTCCAAATGGAAAAGGCATGACACAAGGTCTTTTTATAGCTTGTTGTACGTTGCCATATTTCGTAAGATGAGTGATACACATTATCATGATTTCAAACTGGTTTAAAGGAAGAAATTCTTAGAGAGATGCTCACAGTACAAACTTTATAGTGCAGGTGAGGCATTCCAAATAGCCTTAAAGATACATCAGTAGTTAAGGCAGCCCTAGGTCAATGGTTTTGTTTTCAAGCCAAGGAGACTGTAGCCTGGAGGAGTATAGAGATGGAACATCTAGCTAGGACAACACCCCCTATTGCACTTGTTATATGGCTAAGTGGTTCGAGACTTCTATTGCAGGGAGATGCAAAGGGTTAAGGGTATCGTGGGGGAGACTCGCAGTCTAGTGGCAAGGACATTGTGTCTTTTCAAGTGTCAGGAAAGGGGCCACTACATAGTGTAATGTCCTAAAAAGAATCTTTAAGTGTAGAGAGGAAGAAGATTAAAAAGTGGAGAAAAGAACCATCACATTTTCGAGGGTATTGGTATTGATTGTAATCACCTCTGTCTTAGGACCCATGATCTCCTAGGGGATTGGGTTTCTGATGTAGGATACCCTTTTAAAAAAATGGATTCCACAACAATTAGGGATAAACTACAAATTTTGTATAGAAATCACGAGAACCAGAAGAAAGATGAAATCAAGAACCAAGAAAAGAGTAAGAAAGAAGACTAAGGAAACAATAGAATTAAATTAAAAGAAATAACTCAAGAAAATAAGAAATAAAGAAACATATGAGAGAAGATTAGAGAAGAGAGGAAAAGACGAATGAATAAGAAGAATATGAAGAACTCACCTAATTGTGAGATGTATAGAGAATATAGCCAAACCATTGACTTCAAGACAACTTCAATTCACAATTTTTCTTCAACTAGTCGTACAAGAGGTCTTTATGACATATTTATAACAAAAAAAAAGAAAGAAAGAAATTTGACCAAAATACCCCTCCTTTGTATGGTCAGTCCAAAAATATCTAAAAAAATTCTGAAAAATATAAACACTCCTAAACTTCTTCTAAACTAAGTCCAACTCCCTACCATGTTTCTAACTTAGCTGTAATGGCCTTATTACATTAAATCCACTATTAAAACCCTCTTAAAACATAAAAAAATAGTAAAAATAAAGCCTAAAAACTGCGGGCAACAACTCTATCACTTGGTTCTATTAAAAAACCTTGGTTTTGGCTTCCAAAAAAGCTTGTACTTCTCCATCCACTGAAGAGTTGCCTCGTCAATTCCCCCCTCTTGGAAAACTCAATCTCGTTGAGTTGGGGTGGAGGTCCAAGGATTCTTGATCCATCATGTGGTACTGGCTGCCATAAAAAGTAGATCATTCATTCTTCAACTTTATTTACACTGGACATATCCTCTGCATCATGAACATGTGGTGCATTAACCCTGAAAATCCTCTGGCTGCTCTTTCCTTAGCTCCCCTTGTTAATTCCCGTTCGCACTTTGAAACCATGTCCTCAGTTGGTTCATATACTTCTTCTAGTTCATCCTTCTCTACTTATTGGTTTTTAGTAAGGCCCATAAACTTGTTTGGACACTGGGATTTATGATGCCCATAGCCCTTGCAGTTATAACACTGATCTCCTTTTGGCTTTGATATGGATCCTTCTGAACCTTGGATTTAGATGAAGAGAACTATTGTGATATCTTAGGTGGAGAAGATATCCTGGTCTACTAAAGTCTACTAGTCTATCTGCTTAAAGAGGCACTAGCATCTGTATAAGTTTTCCTATGGATCTGGAGATTATCCTCAACATATTAGGCTACTTGGATAGTCTCATCAATTGAAGAAAGTACTAGTAGTAAAGCCTTTGCGAAACTTGCGGATGGAGACCCTGTCTGTACATAGACACAAGGACCTCATCATTCCATCTAACTCTTGATTTAGTGGCAACGCGCTGGAATTGTCTGGTGTACTTGCTAACACTGGAATTATTCTGCTTGAGCTATGATAATTGAATCTGAGCTCTCTACTTGTAATCCTTAAGAGTAAACTGTTTCTTCATAGCTATTTTCATCTCACCCCAAGTTGTCACAGCTCTATTGCCAGACTTGGACATGTTCTTCTTATAAGTGCTCCACAAAATCTGAGCTGTACCAATTAGCTTGGATTCCGCAAACTGTAGTTTCTGCACCTCAGAAACCTCATATATCTTAAAGAAAGATTTAACCTTGTGTTTTCAATCTCATAAAGTATCCACACCTTATACACCATCAAAATCAGACACATCTACCTTGATGTGCCCATCAACCTCATAATGTGCGGGATTATGTGGAGTCATCTCTCTGCATACTGACTCTTGTCTGGGAAGTGTCATCTCTTGCTGTGTATTAAGGGAAGCAGTCCAAAGGTGAATATCACTTTGTTGGTTTAACCTTGGGTAAAATCAGATGACCCTGCTCTTTACATTGGTTATTTTTCCATTGCCTTAATGGTTGTCTTGTGCTGCTTAAATTGTATATCCATCTTAGTTTCCAACCCTACAACTCTAGGCATCAACTGGGCTAATTCCTGCTTAGTAGCTTGAATCTCTATTGCATGACCATCCACAATAGTAGACAGTGTAGCTGTAGTGTGAACTATAATGTTTGGGGACCTCTACCAAAGATTTAGGGTGTTCAGAAATTTTATGGTTAGGGAAAACCCTTTCAGGAACCCCAGAAGAACATTATGGTAGCTTTAATATTATTTGAGAAAGGATTTTGGTGAAGTTCAAGAATGTTATGATATACCCTAAAATTATTTAGACGCCTAAAATAAAGTCTAAATAAATTTTAGGTCTCTTAAAAAAACCCTGAATATAAGTTGATAAGCTAGGCTTTTGTAGAAAAAATCCAACTAATACAAATTAATTGGCAACCTGGCTTTGATACCAAATATGATATAGGATACCTTTTTTAAAAAAAGACCCCACAATAATTAGGGATAAACTACAAATGTCATATAGAAATCAAGAGAACCAAAGAAAAGATGAAATCAAGAACCAAGAAAAGAGTGTAAAAAAAGATAAATGAAACAATGGAATTAAATTAAAAGAAAGTAGAAATTAAAGAAATAACTCAAAAAAATAAGAAATAAATAAACATATGAGAGAAGATAAGAAAAAAAGAGGAAAAGAAGAAAGAACAAGAAGAAGACGAAGAACTCACCTAACCGTGAGAGGTATAGAGATATAGTTAAACTATGGACTTCAAAATAACTTCAATTTATATATTTTTTCAAATAGTCGTATAAAAGGTCTTTATGACCTATTTATAATAAAAAAAACAAAATTTGACTAAATTACCCCTCCCTTGTACGGTCAATTAAAAAAAATCTTAAAATTTTTTGAAAAATATGGAAACACTCCTAAACTTCTAAACTAATTCCAACTCCTTATCAACTTTCTTACTTGACTCTAATGGCCTTATTACATTAAATCTACTATTAAAACCCTCCTAAAACATTTAAAAAAAAAAAAAAAACAGTAAAAATAAAACCTAAAAACTATGGGCAGCAACTCTATTACTTGGTTCTCTTTAAAAACCTTGGTCTTGGCTTCCAAAAAAAACTTGTACTACATTCACTGAAGAGCTACCTTATCAGTTTCTATTTACCTTGGTTTTGTTGAGTTAGATTGGTTTAATTTTTGGGATGAGTTTGCATGATGTTATCAGTTTTAGCCCTATGGTGGTTGTATGGTTGTTTGTGGTTACTTTTCCTTATATTTTGCTTCTCTTGCTTTGTTTTCTCTAGTTTCTTTTCACCTTCCTGGTGAATTCTTGTTGTTTTCCTAGTTTTCTTTTGGAATAAAGATTTCTCTCTCTCTCTCTCTCTCTCTCTCAATAGGAGCAACATGAACATTATTTCACTGGGAATCATGAACAAGCTTCAACTGTCATAAAGATGCATCCATGAAGTTTGTATCCTGCATCATGAAGTTTGTTCCTTCACATCATTGATGAACATCTTGTTCTATTGGTTGCCTACATGGCAAAAAATTCTCTTGGGGATGAGTTAGCCAATTGCCAAGTCAGATGCAGTTAGGTCTTCGAGTTTTATTTATAATTTTTTAACAAATCATTCATTTAAGATGGAAAGAAAAAATGGGGGAAGTTAGGTCTCAATCTATATTTCACATTACTCACATTGCAAATTTTGGTTGTACTAGATTGTACGTGAGTCTTGATGAGCTCCAACTTTTTCTTATATCATTTCCCTCTTTTAGTAGTAAAATTTTGTCTTATTTAAAATTGAAAACAAAAAATTATTCTATTGTCTTTTTTCTCTACATCTTGGGAAAGATCTTAGATTGCTTGAGCTTTACTGACCTTGTGATGAGGCAGCTCTTCAATGGATGGAGAAGTACAAATCATTGTGGAAACCCAATATAAAAAAATATGGGAGCAAGAAAGAAGAGAATACTGTCCACCATTTTAGTCTTTAAATTTTATGTTTTTCGGATTATGTTTTAGTAGTTATAGTGAGTTATTTAATGTAATAAGACCATTAAAGCCAAGTTAGAAAATTGGTAGGGTGTTAGAATTAGTTTAGAAGAAGTTTAAAAGTGTTTTTATATTTTTCAAATTTGTTTTAGATTTTTTTAGGGTTTTTTTTGGGCTTAATGTACAAGGGAGAGGTTTTTTTGGTTAAATATGGTCAATTTTTTTTCTTTAATTGTAAATAGGTCATAAAGACCTCTCGTACAACTAGTGAAAGAAAATTTATGAATAAAAGTTGTTTTTGAAGCCTACGGTTAGTTATCTCCTCCAACTCTCACAGTTTAGGTGAGTTTTCTCTATTAATTTTTTCATCAATATCTTATCTAATCTCCATCATCTTCACATATTCTTTTTTTTTTTTTTTTTATTCAAAAGAATCTCTACAGTAATCTCTTCTACTGTGTTCTATATCAAATTTGGTATCAAAGCTTAAAGTTTTCTAATTCATTCCTATTAGTTGGGATCCTTTGATTCAATAACATAATCAATTTTTTTTAGGGTTCTTTCAAGAGACCTAAAATTTATTT
>JAOXJP010182070.1:0-12439 GCA_025762735.1 Platanus orientalis
GCAAGAAAATAGCTTCAATTGTTGATCTCCCAGGCATAAATCCAAATTGATTGTCAGACACTCTAGTTTCACATCTTGCTATCCACATGATTAGGATTAATGTTCTTTAAGTTTCTTTATATTTTTATGGGTTTTAGAGGGATAATTTCATGTAATAAGGCCATAGAGCCATGGAAGGAAGTTAGTTGCAATTTAACAAAGTTTTAAAAGTAATTTACATGTTTTTAAAAGTTTTATGGGGTTTTAAGTGTTGGCCGTACAACACTAAGAGTACAAGGGTCTTTTGGTCCAAACTTGTAAAAAAAAAAGGCTTATAAAAGCCTTTTATTCTCTTGTGTATGATCAGTTTGAAGTTAAATAAAATTTGGAAGTTCTAGAGAGACTCACGGTTGGATTGGTGTATACTCTTACCTCTCACGGTTTTAGGTGAGTTCTATCATCTTCTCTCACTCATGTTTTTTCTCATCTTCTTTCTTTCTTTCTTTATCACTTAATCTTCTTCTTTTATCATCTTTTCCATCTAAATCTTCTGTTTTACCCATCACCTTCATCAATCTTTTGTAAGAACCCATAATCAAGAGTCTTATATTTCACTTTTCTTGAAATCTGGAAAATTTTTCAGCAACCTATCTTCTTCAATTACACTCATCATTTTCACGCAAAATCTAATTCCTTCTAAACCCACGCCCTCCATAACCATCTAAACCCATCCATACAACTTTCCCTAATTTCCCAACAATAAAATCATTTTTCTTAAATTTTTCCCAAAATTTTCAAAAACCATAACCTAAGAAACCCATCCCTTTTAGCTGTACCATTCTAGACCACTTTCTTATATGATGTCCCCATGTGTCCCATAATTTTTAGGGTTTCAAATTAAAATCTCCCAAATTTTGGGATTTCAAATTTCTCTTCAAATTATTTCCTTCTTTCTTCAATTTCTTTTAATTTTTTAATCTTCTTTTAATATTAAATCAATCTTAATTACTTTTTTTTTTCTTACATGCTTCTTGAAAAGATATGAATTCTTAGACTGTTTTCTTTAAATTTCAGCATACATACTTTTCAAGATTCTATCTTTATTGCTTGGAAAGTAATTTTAGGCTTTTGCTAATTATCTAATTAATGTATGAGCCTAATCTCATTGGTATCTTACATCAAATTGGTATCAGAACCAGGTTTCAAACTAATTTTATTCTAGTTGGGATCCTTTCTTGAACAAAAGCATAACTTCTTCCTTGTTCCTAAGCCTCCCATTCCAAATTCCACAATGTTTGGATATTCTTCATTTTTAGAACTCTTTCAAAAGTGCCCCAAATTAATTTAGGGCCTATTACAAGGCTTCTAAATCATTTTAGGACATACCTAAATTGAATCCATCCCAATCTTTGACATCCTTGAGCTTCTTTTTGTATCCCTAATCATTAGGACATACCCTAAAACTGTTGAACAGCCCCAAAACCCTTTTCCATCAATTTTAGGGATTTTCTAAGACCCTAAAATTTTCACAGGAAACCTAAACACCATGGTAGGGAACAATAACAATGATTTGGCTGGTGAAATTAAGAATTAAACTCGTGCATTGGAATCAATGAAAACAGATTTGACTACCCACATGGATACGCTTAAGACTATTATGCAACAACTTGTGGGGACAGTTAAGAATCTTCACTTGAACATTTAAGGATTGAAAATAGGTAAAGAGCTTGTTCATGATGGAGAATCCTCACAACCAATCTCGACCCCTAAGCAACTTATTGATACCTTTGTTCATGATAAATATCTTATCCAGTAGCATGAAGAGGTTTTCTCCTAGGAGAGAGCAGGGTCACCGATCCAGGAAAGCATAGTCACCGATCCATTAACGCCGACCTACCTTCATGAGTTAGATAGACATGTTAGACTAGATGTCTCAGATTTTTATAGTAATAGGGATCCAAAAGCGTACTTGGATTGGGTGCACAGTGTAGAGGCTTATTTCAGGTGGCATGAAGTGCCAGAGAGACGCAGACTTCAGTTTGCTAAGGTTAAGTTAAATGGGACAACACTTATGTGATGACAACAGTACAAGGAGAGCTATGTTAGAGCAAATTTGGGTGTTATGTCAACATGGGATGAAATGAAGGCAACCATGAGTAAGAGGTTCAAGTCTCATGACTACAGACAAAGGTCACATATTCAGCTGAATCAACTCAATCAGGGAACTTTATCAGTTGAGGGATACACTAATAAGTTCTAACACCTAGCTCCTCGAGCTAACATCAGTTGGAACGACGAGATCCTTGTTTCCTTGTAAAGGCAGGCAGGGTATACAACCTCATATTCCTCAGGGACTCAGCTTTCATAACTACACCAACGTGGATGATGCTATTCAAGTTGCCTACCAGATAGAGGAAGACATGTAGATACACTAGACCAAGAAGTCTATCATGGAGAGTGTTTCTAGAGGTGTAACGACTAGTCATTCATCTTCTAACAGATTTACACATCAGACCAGAACTTCTTCACCACCTAGATCCTCACGTTAATTTTACCCTCTGGATCTAGGGGATCTACTTTCAGACCCAAAACAGACCAATGCTTTGATTGCAAGGGATTTGGATATCACAGGTCTCAATGTCCCAACAAGTTCGTGGGGATTACAAATAAGAAGCTGACACAAAAGAATGATATATAGAAGAAGTATATGAATTAACTCTTGAGAATGATATAAAATTTTCACATTACATTAGTTATGATATTGGTCATGAAGATAGGATTGGATTTTTGGAAATACTTGTGTTAGGGGAAATGATTGTTGTGCTCCAAGTTTCCTTATCTCTTATTGGATCAAAAGGATAAGATGACTTTTGAAAGTGCATTTATCTCTCACACAAGTGATATCTCTGATAATAACAAAAGGAGTTACCTTGGGATCTAGGGTTTCATTGGCAATTGAGTGAGGCTGAGATGGAGAAAGGTTCCCTTGTAAATTCCCTCCAAGACATCTACAATTTGTTAGGTGATCAGGATAATACATATGCCTTTTAGAGTATAGTATTGAATTCTCTTCATCATCCTTCTTCACAATATTATGCCCATCTTCTGGCATTTCTTATATCTATAAACATAGGGCTGTTTGGAAATTCCAACACCACCAAAAAACAAAGCATTGGGTGGAAAATCAGCTCCAAAAAGATCAATACTTGCAACATGCTCCAGAGGTGACAAAAAGAATGGTCCATATGTTTGTGTGATATGTCCAGCAGATAAGAGTCAAAGAACCATGTATTCATTCACTGTCACTTTGCAAATGACATCCGGTTCTACTTTTTTAGATTCTTTGGAGTGATCTGGGTCTTCCCTAGAGATAGCCTTGGCATCTTGAGTGATGCAATTGCAATGCAATGGTTAGAGAAGCATCAACCCTTGTGGAAGCCAAGACCAAGGTTTCCAAAGAAAACCAAGTGATCTACATAGCGTACACGCTGTCCACAGATTTTTATCTTTAATTTTATTTTATTTTTTTAAGTTCTGGGAGGGTTTTATGAGAGAATTTAATGTAATAAAGCAATATGTGCCATGGGAAGGGATTAAGAATATTAGGAGAGTTTTAGAATGTTTTGAGAGTTTTTTTTTCAGTTTTCTAGAGTATTTTTTAGTCTAGCCATACAGCCCATGTTATAAGGGTATTTTGGTCCAGTTTTTATATATATTTTTTATAGTAGGCTTACATACCTCTTGTACGACTAGTTGGATTTTTGAAATAAAGAAACTGTTTGGTAGCTTGTGGAACTTGGTTCTTTGCTCCATCTCTCATGGTTAGGTGAGGTCTCCTTCTACCTTTTGTTCTTTCATCTTCTCTTCTCTATTATATCATCATCTAGTTTATTCATCTTCTTCTTTCTTTTTTAAGTTTTCTGCATAAAGTAATTTTTCCCCCTTTTTTTCCTTCATATCTCTTATTTTACATCTTTCTTTGCTATTCTACATCATCAATCACTTTTCTCATGTTTCCTCTATGTTCTTTCTCTCTCTTTTTTTTTATTAAGTTCTTGAAATCTAGAAATTTCCCAGCAACTAAACTTTTTCTAATTACTCTCTAACCACTCCATAAAAACTTAATGCCCTTTAAATCTAAAATTCTTACATCCCCACAAACCCTTCTATATAATTTTCCCCAATTTTCAAATGCAATCTATAGCTTTCTCGAATTTTACACTTTTCTTGCCCTAAACCCAACATAGCCAACCGTACACCTATACCACACCTTTTCTTTTAGTTTTTTCTTTTTTAAATCACAAAATATGTCATAAATAAGGGGGTGGCTGCATGACCCTTGGTGTCCCCTCACTTTTAGGGTTTCAAGACTCAAAACCCAAATCTGGGGATTTTGCTCATTTTTTCCAATTTCTTTAATCTTTCTTTAATTTCCTTTTTAGTTTCTTACTTCTTTTCATCCCTTTAATCATTGTTTTATTAATTGTTTGATTTTGGCTTAATTTCTTAAGGATTAAGGTTTCTTGAATTCTTTCTATAATTTTACAGCATTCTTTAAATTTTTAAGAACCTATCTTTATGCCTTGTGCTTAATTGATTAGTGTAGGAATCTTGTTTTCCTTGATATCCTACATCAAATTGGTATCAGAGCCAGGTTTTCCAATTATCAAGAGGGTGGAGCAAGCAAGCCTGGTGAAGGGTTTTGAAATTGGGGAGGATCAAATAATGGTGTCCCATCTTTAGTTTGTTGATGATACCATCTTATTCCTTCAGGCGGATCGGGACAATCTGAGGAACATGAAGTTTTGTCCAAAGATTTTTGAAACTATTTTAGGCCTGAAGGTGAACTGGGCTAAATCCAGTTTGGCAGGTATTTGGGTGGATGAGAACTCCCTTGGTGGATTCTCTAGAGTGATTGGATGTAGAATGGAGAGTTGGCCTTTAAAATATTTGGTGATGCCCCTAGGGGGAAATTTGAGATCTATTTCTTTTTGGGATCTGGTGGTGGCAAGGGTTTCAAAGAAGTTAACGACTTGGAAAAGGATATACATATCCTTGGGAGGAAGGATAACCCTGATAAAAGCTGCTTTCTCCAATATTCCTGTCTATTACATGTCTATGTTTCGTATGCCCTAAAAGGTGGTTATGTCTGTTGAAAGACTCTAACGGGATTTCCTATGGGAAGGGGGAAGTCAAAAGAAGGATCATCTTGTGAGATGAGATGTGGTGGTTAAACTTAAGGAGCTAGGTGGTTTGGGTCCGAGAAGAATTAAGGAGAGGAATATGGCTTTATTGGGGAAATTGTTATGGAAGTTTTCCAATGATCAAGGCAGTTTGTGGCATTCTGTCATTATGAGTAGGTACGGGGTGGATGCGAATGGTTGGGACAGCAATCAACACCTCTCTCGCTCTCAGTCGTTGTGCTGGAAACATGTTAACCTAGTAAGCCCCCTATTCTTTCCCCATACTCGATTCCTTGTTGGTAATGGGTCCAAGATTCGTTTTTAGAAAGACCTTTGGTGGGGCAACTCTACTCTTGAGATCGCACATCCAAGGGTTTTTCGGTTGGCCTTATACATAAGGATGCTAAGGTATCCGAAATCCTCTCTCAAGGATCTCAAGGTATTGTTTGGAATTTATTATTCTCTAGAGGTCCTCTTGAATGAGAGGTTGAGTTGATGGGTAAACTTATGAATGATCCCAACCATGTTTATCTATCTAATTTTAAAAATGATTCTTGAATTTGGTCCCCCTCTCCTGATGGCCGGTTTTCTTATAAATCCTTTCTTTTTGTTATTATTGGGGTAACCTATCCTCATCCTTTTTTTCCGGTTAGCCAAGTGTGGAAGAATGTTGCCCCTCTGCGGGTGAAAGTTTTTTCGTGGATTGCTTCCTTAGATAGGCAAAATACTTTGGACATCCTGTAGAGGCGGCGTCCTTTTATGGATTTGTCCCATTCGATTTGTCATTTGTGTGATCAGTGTAGTGAAAGCGGGAGTCATATTTTTGGGCATTGTGAGTTTTCTTCGCAGGTGTGGAATTACTTTAACCAAGGGCTCTTTGTTCACTTTCCTATCCTGGAATCAGTAAGGGACCTTGTGCAGCAATAGGGAATGGGGATTGGAAGGGTGAGAAGGAGAATCTTCATCAAAGCTATTATGCAGGGAGTAATGTGGGGGATTTGGAAAGAAAGAAATATAAGAGTTTTTTAAGACAAGAAAAGAAATGTGAGGGGTTATTGACTTAATCTTGTGAGATCAGGTCATGGGTTCTGGTGAAAAAGGATTTCTCCGCCTTCTCTTTGAGCGACATGACAGGGGCCTGGGTGACTTACATTTCCATCCCTATTCCGAAAGTGACAGGTGTTATTGGGGAGTGGAACCCCCCGATCAAAGGCAAAATAAAGATTAATTTTAATGGGGCTTTTTATGGGAATCCTGGGTTGGTAGACTATGGTTGTGTTATGAGAGACTCAAAAGATACTATTATCCTTGCCAAAAGGGGCCCAATTGGCATTGGGGACTCGAATATGGTGGAAACAGTTGGTCTGCTTGAAAGTTTGAGGATTCTTAAAGTTGAGGACCAGGAGGACTGCATTATAGAGGGGGAGTCCCTGACTGTTCTTAGCTGGGGGAAAGGTGTAACTTGTGGCTCTTGTAGGTTGGCTCACTTGATCCATGAGATTAGAGATTTGGGGGTGGAGGTCCAAGCGCATCTGTGTCATGTCCCACGTTCCCAAAATTCAATCGCTGACCGCATTGTCAAATGGCGTGCTAGGGAACAATCTGTATTTATGGGCAATCACATCCCGGAATGAGTTCTCTTTTCTTTTCTGGCTGAATGTAATTGCGGGTTGTTTGGTGCCTTCTGTTGTATTGTTTGTACTATATCATGTTTCTTTTTTATATATATATATTCTTAGTTATTCGTAAAAAAAAAAACTTCCCTATCTCTTAAAATGTGCACACTGTTATCTTTGGTACTTAGTGTTCCTTTCAAAAGTACCCCAAATTAATTTAAGGCTGATTTCCAGGCTTCTAAATAATTTTAGGGCATACCATAAATTGAATGTATGCCAATCTCTTACATCCTTGAGCTTCTCTTTTTCTTCCTAATCATTTAAGGGCATACCATATAAGGTCGAAGAGCCCAACAAAACTCCTTCCATTGTTTCAGGGCTACCCTAAATCCTTTTAGGGTCTTCTAGAGAGGGTTTACATAATCCTAAACTCTTTGTTCAAGCCCTAAAACCTTGGTTGAGGTCTTCAAATCATCATGGTCCCCACTGTGAATACACTATCCACCATGGTGGATGAGCATACAAGGGAAATTCAAGGACTAAATCACACTGTGAAGTACATTCAAAGTGATGTGAAGGGTATAGAGGCACAAATGGTAAAACTGCAAAAGACTCTTAGTATGATTGCCTCTAGATTACCTCCACTTAAATCTTTTAATGCAACCCATTAACCACCTCTCCAGAGTGGAGAAGATTCTCAAGCAGTTCCTCATCCTCTATAGCAGTCCCAAAGTGTACATGGTCTAAAAACATCATAATAGTTTCAGCATGAAGTGATCCATCCTAGAAAAGATAATGGATGTAAATTTGAGCAACTCAGGCGTGGTTATGGTGAGAGGATTAAGTATCCATATGGTGCTACCCAACAAAAGTTGGATTGCCATATTAAGCACGAGGAGCTAGATTTTTATGGTGGACAAGATCCAAATGTTTTCCATGATTAGGTCCACAGTATAGAGCTATTCCTTTCTTGGCATGATATTCCTAAGGGTACATGCTTGCAGTTTGCAAAGGCCACGCTTAAGGATACAACTCAAATATAGTGGGAAAATTATATGGAAGAGCACGGCTTGGTATCCTAAGAAATTGGGACGACTTGAAAGCAACAATGAAAAAAAGATGTGAGCCTCCAGGTTAAAGGCAGAGAGCCCATCTGGAGCTCACACATCTATAGTAGGGGACTGCATCAGTTGAGACTTATATTAAGTTTTATCATCTAATAGCGCGTGCCAAGGCTAAGTGGGAGGATGACATAGTGATAGTTACGTATAAGCGTGGTTTACATCCACAAATTGCAACAGGATTACGTTATGCGATATTGCAGACACTTGATGACACAATCCAGATTGCTAGGTTAAGGAAGGTGTAAGGGAAGTTCAACCTAGATGGATCTTTTCTGATAGTTCATCCTGAGTTGTGAGCTAGACTTCTGGTAATCCTATGAGTAGATCTGCACCCAGACCACAACCTAGTGGGGTTACTTCAGCCGCATCTAGGCTAAACAGGACATCTACACCTCCTAGAGCACGACAGCTAGAGACTTCTACACAGAGAGGTAGAGGATCATGTTACCAATGTGAAAGTACCAGTCATTTGTATGTGCAGTGTCCTCAGCATGTAGTGGGTTTATCAGATAGACATAATACATAGGATGACGACCTGAAAAAAGAAATCTATGAACCATATGAGGAGATGGTCCTTGAGGCAAAGCGAGCATTGCCAGAGGATCAGCCAGAGCAGGATGAGACACCTGTTTGTGTTTTGCATTCAATCTTGGCTATTGGAGAAATCAAGAAGATTGAGGATTGGAAGCAAAACAACATATTCAAAACCCAGGTTAGGTGCAATGGACAACTGTGTTCACTTGCGATTGATGGAAGTAGTTGCACCAATGTTGTATCTGATGAGGCGTGCAAAAAGATCAGGCTGAAAATGGAACCGCATCCTTCTCCTTATAAAGTGGCATGGGTAAACAACTCTAGTCTTAAGAACCAGGAGAGGTGTTTCACTTATCCCTTTGAGCATTCAGTGATCAGGTCTTGTGTGATGTACTTCCTTCGAAAGTATGTCATATTTTACTTGGGTGGCTGTGGTTGTCTGTTAAGAAGGTTCAACATTGTGGGTTTAAGAACACCTATTCATTCCAGCATGGGAAGAAAAAAGTTACAATGGTGCCTTGTTCGGATGTTCTTAATCTCAAGTTGAAGAAGACTGCGGGTTCCTATTTGCTTCATCGAGTTCCAAGTGGAGATGGCATACTTGATACACCCCCGAACTCAACAGAGTTGAGTTCTTATCAGAGGGGAAGGGGGGAATTGATGCAGTGGCAATGCAATGGTTAGAGAAGCATCAACCCTTGTAAAAGCCAAGACCAATGTTTTCAAAGAAAACCAAGTGATCTACATGCTACCCACATATTTTTGTCTTTAATTTTATTATTTTTTATGTTTTAGGAGGGTTTTATAAGTGAATTTAATGTAATAAGGCCATATGATCCATAAGAAGGGATTAAGAATAAATTGGGAGAGTTTTAGGATGATTTTTAGAGTTCTTTTTTCAGTTTTCTAGAGTAGTTTTTAGTCTAGCCGTACAACCCATGTTTTAAGGGTATTTTGGTACAGTTTTGATAGATATATATATATATATATATTTTAAAAATAGGCTTACACTCCTCTTGTATGACTAGTTGGATTTTTGAAATAAAGATACATGTTTGGCATCTCGTGCAGATTGGTTCTCTGCTCCATATCCCACGGTTAGGTGAGGTCACCTTCTACCTTTTGTTCTTTTGTCTTCTCTTCTCTTCTCTTCTCTATTCTATCATCATATATTTTCTTCATCTTCTTCTCTCTTCTTCTTAAAGTTTTCTACAGAAAGTAATTTTTCATTCTTTTAATCTCCATTGTTTCTCTTCTTTTACATCTTTCTTTGCTATTCTACATCACCCAACACTTTTTATCATCTTTCCTATATGTTCTTTCTCTTTTTTACTAAGTTCTTGAAATCTGGAAATTTTCCAGCAACTAAACTTTTTCTAATTACTCTCTAACCACTCCTTAAAAACTCAATTCCTTTTAAACCTAACCTTCTTACATCCCCATAAACTCTTCTATATAACTTTTCCCAATTTTTAACTGCAATTTATACTTTTTTTGAATCTTGCCCTTTTTCTGAACCCTAAACCCAACATAGTCAACCGTACACCTATACCCCACCTTTTCTTTTAGTTTTTTTTTTAAACCACAAAATATATCATAAATAGGAGGGGGCTGCATGTCTCTTGGTGTCCCCTCACTTTTAGGGTTTTAAAACTCAAAACCCAAATCTGGGGATTTTGCTCATTTTTTCCAATTTCTTCAATCTTTCTTTAATTCCTTTTTAGTTTCTTACTTCTTTTCATCACTTTAATCATTATTTTGTTAATCACTTGATTTTGGCTAAATTTCTTTAAAGGTTTAGGTTTCTTAAATTCTTTCTTTAATTTTATAGCATTCTTTAAATTTCAAGAACCTAAATTTATGTCTTGTTCTTAATTGATTAGTGTAGGAATCTTGTTTTCCTTGATATCCTACGTCATTGTGATTATGCCCATTATTTCAAAAAGGGAAAACTCTTGTGAAGGTCTGTACTTCTGGTGGGATTGTGGAGCATATGGAGAACAGAAACAGCAGGATTTTTTCAGAACAAAAGGAGATCCATCACAGAGATTATAGATTTTGATCAACATTAGAGAGTGAGATTGAGCTGTCATGGTGGACTCATTTTTTAGAGCATTTTTGTTGCTTCTATCGCATGGAACAGGTCAGAGGTCATTGACCTTGCTACACAACAGATACGCAAGCCATGGCCCCCTTCAACCACCCAGTGAACACCATCAAACTCAACTTTGATAGTTGCTTTATAGGGAACTCTGGTCCATTTTCCATCATTGTAAGCTTTAAAGATGGTTTTGGGAGAGCGATTCAAGCATTCTTGGAATCTTGGGTCCGACAGAGGAGAGAGACTCTACAACCATTGAGATCAAGGTTTTCTTGTTAGGTCCAAATTTGGCCCATCTCTTAGAGATTGTTGGTTGAGGGGGATTGATATATTCATGGAGTGGTTCACATCTTAGTAGAGGTCGCCTGTAGTTTCTAGCTAGCCTCATTAGAGACTTTTGGCTCAGCATCATCAATGAACATTAGTTCAGAACTTCTAATTGATTCCAAGAATGGAAAACTAGTTATCCAAGCAAGGGGTGGTCAGAGACAATGATGTATGTTGGGTCCCCCAATGTAATGAGTGATGTTTTAATAAACGGCAAGATGCATGAGAGATACACCCTCCTTTACAATTTACAACAAAACCAAGTCCTCCCAACCAAATGCCCAATCATGGTATTTTATCCCTTGAAACAGGGGAAGGTGAACAGTCCATGAATACAACAGGGCAAAATTTTCTCCCTAATCTTGTGACTCTCCATAACTTAGTTTTCGAAGATCCTAAGGGTGCACTCCTTCCAAAGAGCAAAAGGATAGCACATCCATAAGCATCTTCCTTTAGTAGAGACCTCTCTCCTGCCGCTGTCACTCCATTGCAATAGAAGACCATTTATGGAAGCCGGAAGCACCCATACTTTTGCAAATCTGCCCATACCCAAATACCACACCGAAGCCCTTACCGGGCAATGGAGGAATAACTGATTCGAGGATTCCCCATCTTGCAAGCACATCAAATAGTGATTGACCTTAGAGATTCTTCTCACCATAAGAAAATCGGTCATTTGAATCTTCCATAAAAAAAATGAGCCAGTGGAGAAATGATACCTTCAAAGGCATATTCGAGTTCCAAATGAGAGAGTAAAGAAAGGTTCTCCTTAGGATGAAACATCCAGCTGCATGAGATTCTTGTAGAAGGATTTAACAGAAAAACATCCAGACTCTTCCTTCTCCCACATTCTTCTATCTTTGCTGCCCCTTACACCCCTTCCCACCGCCTCCAACTCTGACAGCAGATCAACCATCCCATCCATCTGCCAATCATTTAAAGATCTCCTCAGCTAGAGATTCTAAGAAATAGATGAGACTGAACTAATAGCTTGGTCTTCGATGGTGCCTTCTTTATTTCTTGCCAAATTGAAGATTGACGGGAATCCAAAGCAAATAGGGCTGCTCCCGCACCACTTGTCTTTCCAAAACCGAATAGAGTTTCCTTGCCCAATTTCAAATCTAATGAAGTTGTAGAAAGTGCTAGACACCTTCATAATGCCTTTCCAAAGGTTGGTCCCAAATGAACTTGTGGAGGTTTGCAATTTCAGCCCATTTTGTCCTCCCCATACTAAAAGGCAATAACTTTCCTCCACAACTTAAATCTCTCCTCCTCAAACCTCCATATCCATCTGCCCAAAAGGGCTGTTTTCATTCAAAGAAGAGATTTGATTCACAAGCCCCGACATACTTTCAGCTGACACAAATTTTTCCACTTTCTAAGGTGTATTTTCACATCACCATGCCTGCCATTCCTTAGGAATTCCCTCACTAGCTTTTCTAATTTGGCTGTCATAGAAGAGGGAATAACAAAAAGGGATAGATAATAATGACATACTAGATAGAACACTTTGAATCAGAGTTTAACTTTTCTCCCTTAGATAAATATCCACATTTCCATGGAGCCAGCCGTCTC
>JAOXJP010182081.1:0-12439 GCA_025762735.1 Platanus orientalis
CAATCAATCCAAAACCACACCACAAGAACACATGATTTATGTGGAAAACCCCGAGTTGGGGAAAAACCATGGAGCCGCTGAGAAAGCTTCACTATCTGGGAAAGAGTTTTCTCTCATTTTCTCAAAACCACACTTCTCTCACAATATTTCACTTTCTATTAAAACCCTAAACAACAATAGAGACCTTATATAGATCATATAAGTTGATCCCACCATGAAACCTAAGTTTCTCGATGTTCCACGAACTTTCTAAATTTGCCTCGTTGCCGTCGAATCAATCCAGGTGCCTCGGATCGATCCAACACCTTTTTGGTGTCTGGTCTATTGGCAGGCTGGTTCTCCCGATAGGGTTGGGATTGATAAATCGGATCAATCCGACTCTGCTGGGACACGCTCCTTTGGTTCCTTTCACCTTTGGCTTGCTTCAGACTCCACTCCAACATCTTTCCCCTTACACTGACTTTTTCTGCTTACTACTTCTTTGACTCTTAGGACCATTTTCACGGATCACTATTCCCCCTTGCCTCCTTCTTGGAGACAATCCATTCCAGTTATAGGCAAACGGTGGACCTTGGACATTATGGCAGTGAGCACGATTCTTTCGTCTATGCCTCCTTTTAGCCCTAACCAAAGATTGTTCTCCCTTAACATTAGGTTTATCATCTTTATTGGAAGAGAGGTAGGTCTCTGATGAATTGGGCCTTGGCTCCCCCTTCTTCAAGGGCTTGAGTTTTGGCATAGCCTCCGGATCAAGCTTTAAATTTCCGCTTAGGAAATTTCATTAATGATCGATATCGAGCCCTTGGGCCTTTGCGAGGCTTATTGCTCTGCGGCCCACAACTACTGGAGGGTGCTAGGTTAAGATGAGCTACCGCCCAGACTCGGGTGGTCTCGCAACTTGCTTCGACTCACCCTACCACGGTCTGCCCGCTCCTTATACCTTTGATTGAATTGTTGAGCTTTTGATCATGGTTTCAAAAATTGGCCAATTCCAAGTTGGATCGGCCGGTCCAACTCGAAATCGGCCTGAGGCGTCCCGGTCCACAACATAGAATCGGTCTAAGTCCAAAGTTGGCTGATCCAAAGTCCGGATCGGCCAACTCAAGGTTAGATTGGCTGGCCGATTCATACCTTGAGTCGGCTGATCCAGAATGGGGCGACCTAAATTAGCCGATCCGGTTTGATCCGAGCCAATTGGATCGGCGAATTGGACAGATTCTCGTTTTTTTCCTGCAAAACCCACCGTGACGCCTTGCATTTCATCATTTTGCATCAAAACTTCATTTTATTACTTTCTTCTCCTCTTTTTTTGGTTCCAAATCCTTCTTAACACTTGTTTTCATCAAGACTTACTAGTTTTTTGCATCAAGAACTAGTAAATCTTAAAGATTTGAAGGATTGAAGAAGTGGGTTTTAGGGTTCTTCAAAAAACTGAAAAAATATAAGATTTTTTTCATTTAAATTGTTTTTTGTTAGTTTTTTTTTGCTAAAATCTGATATATTTACATCATTACATGATAGATCTACTAATTTCTTGAAGAAAAAACAAGATTTAATTCGTTTTTTAAGCAATTATTCAACTTTTTTTGAAAAAATTCCTATTTTCCAAAAAATTGGAATTTATTTTCTAAATTAATATATGATATAGACCAATACCTTAGATCCATGGGTTTTGGATCAAAACCCACTGATCTAAGGTGGAGTTCGAAATATTTTATTATTATTTTAATATTATGAAAATTCAAAAAAATAATATTTTGGTAAAATAATTAGGGCTTTTTAGTGATTATGTTCTTATATGCATTAGAGATTTATTTTGAAATATTTCCTACTAAGATATCATTATATATAGGGGTGTGCATGGGTCAGGCTCGGGCCGGGCCGAGGTAAGCCCCGGGGCTCGGCCCACCATAGTAATTTCGGGTTCGAGCCCAATTTTTTTAGAAACTTTAAGCCCAAGCCCTGCCCTAGTTATTTTATCGGGCTTCGGGCCGGGCTTAGGCCAGCTCACAGCCCATTAATTTAAAAAAAAACACAATCTTTAATGTCTCTTTTTTAACACCTACTTTTTCATGTCAACTCTTTTATGAACGTTTTTAACCCTCAACACACCCGTGTCAACTTGTAATTTACCATCTACACTAAAGATACTTTTTTATCATAGAACATTTTCTTCACACACACATATACATACATGTATATATGAATACTTATCTATATATGTATAAATGTATATATATATATATATATATATATATATATATACATATATGCATATATATATTTGCATTAATTATATAATTCGGGCTTCAGGCTGGGCTGAGGTAAGCCCGAGCCCGGCCCTAATAAAGTTCGGGCCTTCAACTTGGGCCCGGGCCCTTATCGGGCCTAGCTTGGGCCGGGCCTTTTGGGCCAAATTTCGGGCTGGGTCGGGCCGGGTTCGGGCTAGCCCGAGCCCATGCTCAGCCTTATGCACAACACTCCATCTTGGCTTGCATTCCGGAATCACCTTAGAGAAAACCTACAATTGTCTTTCTTAGTGAACTCTACGCCATATATATCTGAAATGCACTTCCACCTCAAACCAAAATCATAACATATTTGCTATCACTGCTAACAACCATTGGCCTTAAAGAATCACCACTACACATACCATCGAATCAATTTGATCTTGACACCATTCGACTCGGTCATAACATGGCCAATACATATGTGCAACTGTCCCAAATCGACTCGCTTAGTTAACTCTAGAGAGGGATCTTGATCCATCTTTTCCAATTGTAGAAATTGTCTCACCATTGTTTATCACCTAAAAACCTATAACATATGTCTTTGCCTAACTACGAAGGAGACATTGTAAAAGTGCTTTTCATTCCATGCACCCCATTTCTAACGACCCATAAAGGTAAAAGGAATACCATTAATCACTGTAGTCATTGGGACCAAACAACGACGTGTGGTTTTCATGGCTCCACCTGCAACTGAATGCTTGCAACCCACAGAGTCCAACCAACCTAGTGATCTTAGATTCCTCCACATCTTTGGGACATGCCACACCACTCAAAGTACGAATTATTCCATCAAACATTTTGATCTTCATTGTTTCAACACCCGTGACATCACAAGTGGACCCGTCACTCAAGAAACAACATCTGTCTTCTTCTCTTGGAACATATCTAAGTATTCTTTAGTGTAATATATATGAATAGGTAACTAAATCTAATATTCACCTAATACGATCCATTCCATCAAACATCTTGATCCTCATTGTCTCAATGCCCATGATGTCAAAAGTGGACTTGTTACCTAAAGAAACGACACTTATCTAATTCTCTTGGAACAATATCATAATATTCTTTTATGTAGAATATATGAACATGTTACCTGAATCTAAATATTCACCCATCATGAGAAAAAGTGTTTATACCTTTAGAGACTATGAGAACATTTCCAATGTATTCATCATCTTCTTCTGCCAACGTTTTACTGGGTCTTGTAAGTACATTTTGAACAATCCCTCTTCATGTGGTCAATATTCCTTGCAATGAAAACATTGCATCTTTCTTTTTCCTCTAGACTTGGACTTGGACTTGTTACTCCCAGTTCCTCTCATAAATGACCTTCCTTTGCAATTCTCTACCTGAACAATTAACCCAAAATCTTGTCCTTCAAGATTTGGTCTTTCCTTAATCTCATTTGATAGGAGTAATGTTGTGACATCATCTAGGCTTAATATTTCTTTCCCAAACAGTAACGTTGTCACTACCAAGTTGTCGTAAGAATCAGGATGCAAGTTAAGAAACAAAAGGGCTTTGCCTTCTTCCTCCATCTTGACATCAACTTTGTGCACTTGATCTAAGAACTAGTTGAACACGTTTAAGTGCCATGGGTTGTTTAGATTTTTTTCGTTTTTAGTTGTAATCCCGTTTTTTATGTTGAGCCCACTTTTTCAAAGGTCAAAACTTGACTTTTGGCTTAATTTTGGTGTCATTAGATAGGTTATTTAATTATCTTTATAATGGTACCAAGATTTTGCAAATCCAAGGTGATTTGGGAAAGTTATGACCAAATTACTAAGTGGGTATAAGTGAAAACAGAAATAGTGTTTTTGGGTCAATAAGTCAAAGTATGGGGCCCACTAATGTGTTGATTAACAACCCCTAGTTCTCACACCTTTTAATAGTTTTAATTTTTAGGAAAATAATTTTTTAGGGAGTTATATATTTTAGAAAACTTGGCTAGCAAATTTAGGATTTTTAGGAAGTTTATAATTTTAGCAAATTTCTAATTGTTTAAAATTGTAAGCCTATTTATAGGCAACCCTCCCCCATAATTTTATAGAAAGAAGAAATTTGAAGATTTGAGTGTTTTCAAGGTGTGGTTGTGACCATGTTCTCTCCAAGGGTTGATGCCCCTCTTCTCTCTCCATTGTGGGTTGTAGCATCATAGGTGCACATGTAAGTTTCTCTCACCCTCCTTCTCTCTTTCCAAATATCTATTTTTCTATTTCTCTCCTTATTTCTTATTCTCTTCTCTCTTTCTTTCCATTCTCTTCTCTTATTGTTTTTTTTCCTCCTCTTGAAACCTCCATTAAAGCACCTTCAAGTTTATGAAATTTCGTTATTTAACCCATCAAAATTTATCGGAATTTCATGAAAATTTAACTATAGAACCCTTAAACATGTTAGAAATTACTCTAAAATTTTTAGATTTTTCTGATGCATCAAAGGGGCTTTTTGGTAATTTTTTGAATCTGCCCAAAATTACAGAAATACTTTTTCAGTTCCTTATCTTTCATTTCTTTTTATTTATTTTCTATTTCATTCTAACCCTTATTCTATTATTCTATTTCTTGATTTTCCCTATTTTGTGGCTACTTGATTGTGCTTAATTTGATTATTAAACTTTTGCTTCCAGACTTTTAATTCTTAATTACTTGAGGCTTTGGGAAACTGTGCTACATCAATTTTGGTATCTTTCTCATTGTATTGTATCACGAATCCTCATCCATAACGTTCAATAATACGTTATTCGCAAGAAAGACGAATTGTGCTAAGTACCCTCATCTCTATATCTTGCCAGTTACCATCCTTCTTCTCCTTGGACTTGCATTTTTTCCCTGCAACACCTTGTACAAATCCTATTGTACTAATAAATTCTTCACCTTCTTTGTCAAAGAGTGAAACTCCTATTTCTATTAAATTTTTTAATAGAAAACTGAGCGATGGAAGCCTTTACTACCATTGTGAATCCACCCAAAATTTTTAGAAAATAACGCTTGGAATAAAAACATATCTTTACTCAACGATAACTATCTCTTCCCCCCAAACATGAAGACGATGCTCCAATACCAATTGTTGACACAATGGAAATTGCCCTGATATTCAACATGATGGGATACGAGCCTAAAAACCACTCATGATTTATGCAATAAAGAATAAAGTAGCATTAAAGAAATCAATAATCACATAAGACAATAATTTTTTATGTGGTTTGGCTGAGATGCCTACGTCCATGCGGATATCCGTTTTTCATTGTATGAGAAAAGTAAAAGATGTACAATGGTCTCTTGCTTAAGCTCTCACCTTAGAACCCAAGCCCTTAACCCTATTACACCCTTCTCCCTCAATTCTCTTAACCTTGCGACAACTGCCTCTTCTAACTTCTCACAACTTGTAGAGGAACCGTGAGAAAACTTAAGAGAAGAATGATCCATATTCCTCTAAAACCAATCTCATATTATATATTAGAGATTTTTAGTGTTGTAGGGCTCATGGAAAGAGCACCCACATGCTTCCACTTCTCCTAATTGGAAAAGGAAACCAATTCATGTTGGAAGTTTCTTTTTTGACCAGAAACTTGCCAAAAACCTAACAATTTGTATTGTGCGAAATAAATGACTCACATTTTGAATAAGTATTTGATAAAATACTACCATTTACATGACTTATCGTTGTACATTGGCCAAAAAGTGGCTAAGTGTACTACTTAGGATGTAATTCTAGGGCCGCTCTCAAAGGTCCATAAATCCCATGATATTTTGGTCATATCCAATAGTTGAATTGGCAATTCCTCGGACGGATGCCACTTTAGATCAAATGATGTCTTTTCACAGGTTTCAACTTTTCAGGCGATTGTGGCATTGTGGACCCTAGAACGAAGGTCTTGCCAACCTCATGAACATTGTCATTTGAGGTGTTAGTCTTGGAGATTGTGTCAAAGGCATCCATAATCTCTGGTTGACCAAAAGCTAAGTCTAGGGTATTGTCACCAAGATATACTTCAGCAAAAACAGTCGTTTGATGCGTAAACCCTAAATGGTTCTTATTAGTGAACTTAGAGACATGCGTTTAAAGCCATTTTGGATTCCTCGGATGGGTATCACTTTAGATCAAAGATGCCATTTCAGAGGTCTTAGGCGATTGTGGCACTGTGACCTTATAACGAAGGTCTTGGCAACCTCACGTAACAATATCATTTGATGTGTTAGTCTTGGAGACGGTGCCAAAGGCATCTATAATCTTCGGTTGACCAAAAGCCAAGTCTAGGGAATTGTCTTTGAAAGAGACCTCTTTAGCAAAAACAGTCTTCCGGTGCCTAAAAACGCTAAATGTTTCTTGTTAGTGAACTTTGAGGCATGCGTTTAAAAGCCATTTTGGGTTCTTTAGTGTTTGACTTTTTTGAACATGCTAGTGCATCTGCTTTGTTCACCGGACATCGTACCCCTATTCATTTTTTATTAGATTTTGTTTTTAGGGCTTTGAGTGACATCTCATTTGTGTCCTCATGGGGGATCAAATGATGGCTTTTGGTCATGCCGTTTGGTTGATCTTAACTTGAGATTGTTACCTCCTTGCTAGTCCAGTTTGGTGGATTCATGTGTGCCAAAGAATATCCATGTAGCGAGAATTTGTTGTTATTAGATGCACCGGTTGGCACATTTGTGAGATACAAGAATAGTCATTTAATCACCTAGGTGTTAGGGGCACCTAAGGTCTTTAAAAAGATTTAGTGCTGCCAAATAAAACGATCATCTGAAGCTTGTTTCAAAATCAGGTGCTGACAGCTGTAACTTGGGCTGGTTGGATTAGGCTGAGGTCTACCCTAGCCCAACCCATGATATAGAACCCCCAGCTCAGGCCCAACCTTAAACTCCAACTTGAGCCTAACCTGAGGTGTGAAAATTTCAATCCTCCTGCACCTTCCATTGAGTTGAGTTGGTTAGGCTTGGATAACTAATTATATTTTAAAAATAATTTAGAAATTCAACTTGCATTCTTCTGGATGAACCTAAGACCTCATAAAAGACAGTCACATTTTATTTATTTAATACTGACTGCTTTATCAAAAAATAAGCAAACCGTGGTACGGGAAATAACAAGTTATCAATTAAAAAAAAGGATGAAATATTGAATACATTCAACAGGTATAGAATTCCCTTTAAACATTAAAGATAGCCCTGAACCTCACTTAGCTAACCTATCAGCAACATCATTTTGATGTCTTGGAAAATGGGAGAAAGAGATTTTAATCTCATGAACCAATTTTCTGATTTTGTGAATGATTTTTTAATGGTGTCATGGTCCAAACACAAGTGTGTGTGTGTAACCAAGCATATGTATAAGTCAGGTTTGGCAGGACCCCCAGTCTAATCCCCACCTGAGGTTTGGATGGCTTGTCATTTCTAAGCCTGAACCCGACTGATGCAGGACACATGACAAGGGGCCCTTTTTTTTTATGGGCTTATGCAGGGGCCCTTTTTTCTTTTTGGTATTTTGGATTTAGGGTTTTTTTTTTTTCATTTAGTTACATATTAATTTGTGCAGTTCTATATTATTCTGGGCTATATTGTGGTCAGTTTTCTTGGGAGGTTTAGTTTATTTTCAAGGTGAGTAAGTTTTATTTATAGTGTAGGAAAGTGAACGTTCTATTTCCGTCACTTCTCTTTAGATTTTATTTTGGAGGGTCAAAACTTACCAATTTTTGTTTGATTTGGTGTCATTTGAAAAAAGTTATTTAGTTATCCTTTTGATGCATCCAAGATCTTGCAAATCCATTGTAATATGGGAGAGTTATGGTCAAAATATTGGCGTATCATTTTGTGATGAAATTAAGTACTTATAGAATTTTATTTTTATTAAGAAGTCTGGAGAGTGAAAGCTATACTTAGATATATTCAATGTAACTTAAAATATTAATTATTGATTGATTGATTAATGAATGAAGAATCTATGGACTATGGTTGCTTGTTCTCTGGTGTGACTGCAGAATTTTGAAAGTGTGATGCTTCCAACCGTAGGTATAACTCTTGACTCTAGTTGATTATTTTCTTCCTTCGTTCTTTTTTTGTTTTCTTTATTGTACTGCAGAATTCTTTATTACAACTATTGTTCTTAAGCCCCTAGATTGTCACTTTTTTTTAATGGAGTTTCAAACCTTCTATCAATTGATCCCCAAGGACCTCTCAAATAAACCATTCTTCTATAGTTCAACCCCAAAAAATTTCTGTAATATTTTTGTTAACCCTTCTGCTATTTTTTATCAACTTTCCAACCTATTAAATATATCTTAATTTTGATTTCTCAATCATCTCCTTTGAAACCTTATATTATTCATTATAGTTGTATTCCTAGCAAAATTCTAATGAAATCTCTAACCTACAAAAACCTTAATAAATCTATTCTAACCTTTGAAGAGAATATCCCCCCCCCCTCCGCATTAATCTGGTATCAGATCATTACCTTTTATTTCTGCATCACCAATCCAACCCAGACCAAGGTGGGTTAGGTCTGGTTTGGGTTAGCTCGAGCCATGTTGCACCTCTAATAAACACCCTTGAGGATCTGATAATCAGGTTCCATTTTAGGCATGATGAATGTAATATGTGGCCCAAAGTTGAGGAAGAGTGGTTTAGAAAGTATAAAGCTTTTAGATTGTATGTTTTTTTATTAGTAAAAGCTTCTGGCTTGTCCTGAACATGAATATTGTAGAATTGCATGCATAATTCTAGCTACTTTGTGTATCTTGCATTACTTGTGTCTTGCCCATTCATTTGTTACTTTACATAAAGATTGGAGGATGGAGCATCTTTTCCTCGCCTTGGTCCACGCATGAGAATCTGTACCCATCAGTCGCAGAAATTTATAAAACTAAATATAGTTGTACGACCGAGCCATTTTGATCAGATGCATCTTTTATCATTGAGATTAACACTTGAAGATTGACATTCGGAATATATTACCAGACAACAGCAAAGTGATGAAACTCCAATGGTCTGGGAAATGCTTCTCTACCTCTATATTCTATACTCGCCGGATTGGCACTACAGGAGTACAATGCCCACATTTCTATTTCTCTATGGTGCTGCTTTTGCCATTGTCCATTCACAGGTACGTTTCCGTATTGGCTTCAAGGTGCACTACATGATCCTCTGTCTCCTCTGCATCCCCCGAATGTACAAGTATTATATCTACACGGAAGATGCGTCTGCAAAGCGGCTTGCTAAGCTGTATGTCGGAACCATATTTTTGGGGAGTCTATGTTGGGTGATTGATCGTTTGTTCTGCAAAGAGATCTCCCATTGGTATTTTAACCCGCAGGGTCACGCGTTGTGGCATGTCCTCATGGGATTTAACTCATACTTTGCAAACACTTTTTTGATGTTCTGCCGTGCCCAGCAATTAGGATGGGCTCCAAGAGTCGTCCATTTCATGGGATTCCTCCCCTATGTCAAGATCCAAAAACCAAAGGCCCAGTGAAGGAAAGTGACAAAGCATACCTGGTGTCTCTTTTTTTGTGGTACTTGTATGGTTTTGGCTAGTGAGCAAAAGCAATTAAGCAATCACACTTGTTTCATTTTCCTAAATGGATGTAAATGATACGATCAAATATTGATGTGGTTGGTTGGGGTCTCTTTAGTGTAGAACTAGCGTGTGTTAGTACTGTACCATATTTATACGCTTTTGTGGACAAGGTTGAGATTAGGTGGATCTTTTTAGGTTCTTTTGTTTTGGATATTTTCATTTGTTTCTACATTTCTTTTGGAAAAAAGCAGAGGTTGTGGTGAGTTTGTTATTGATCAGTTATTTCTCAGGAAATTCTTCAATTTTTGAAAGTTTGTCTCAATCTGATTCAGATTTGTGAAGAGTTTTCATGTGAATTAAACATCATCTTTTAGTGTTGGCAGGCAACAATTGACGATGCCATTTGTTTTGTGGTCTGATGCGTGGTACTTCCATTTCTATTAAAGTGTTTTACTTATTTTTTAGGGTTTCACTTCTTGTAAATGGACATTGAATCCATTCTTACAGATTTTTGGAGGGAGGAATGAATTATTGAAGTGAATGTGTTCAGTTTGGGGCCTTTGGGCTCGTCAACGCCCATAAAACTTGGGTTTCTTTAATGGTTTATGTAAAGTCCTCTGGGGTATGATACTATGCTGTTTACCTATTTTTAGGGGGGTAAATGAAATATATATTTAGAAGGGCCAGTTGCCCCGGGAACTATTAAGACTTGAAGCGACCAACACATGTGCTGACTTGTTTGTGGTCCTACAGACCCAAAATAAGGAACACTCGTAAAAAAGAGACATCAAATCTGTAAAGTCTTACCTCGGCCTTTTTCTTAAGAGGTGAGAATTATGGCATGGGGCACGCGTGAGACCAACAGCACTCGAGGTATACTTGGTTCAACCCATTCATCTGTTATTCCGGTGAGTGGATTGTATCCCTCCTCTTATTGTCTGCTCCTCTCTGCACCCTGTCAGAGGGAGGGCACATCAGCACCGACAAGTGATTTTCACTTTTTTTTTGGGGGGGGGGGGGAGGGGGTGCATTTCACTTGTCAGCGCTGATGTGCCCTCCCCCTGACAGGTTGCATAGAGGAGCAGACAATAAGAGGAGCGGATACCTACCGCTTATGAAAGTGAAACTGCGCATGCATCCAGAATCGTAGCTCTAAATTCATGTGAAGCTCCAGTGCACGCTCTGTATCAACTCTAAATAAATGACAATCATTAAAGTAGTCCTACCTCTGAATTTCTTCTCAAGGTGTCATTCAGACAATAATGTTTCCACCTTTGGGATAAGATTATAGAACCATCAGCTCAACCACTGTTTTGGGTAGTTTAAAAAGATGAAAGTTGCTAAAAATATATATAATTAACCAACACTAGCTATTATTAGTTAGCGTTGGTTAAGGGGAGCGTTCTCAATCCCGAGATCATACAAATGGGGAGGAACTTGATCGGCTATTTGGTGCATCATTTGGGGGGAAGATAATTCAGAAAGGGGCCCATCAATTTGGCGGTAAATTCCTGTTTTGTAGAGAGATAAAAGCTTCGAATCCAACAATTTATTCATAGGTTTCACAATCTTAGGTGTAAACTTTGGTCTATTCTAGTCATCCTTGAGACACTAAGGATTCCAATCCAATGAATTCTGCAAAGATAATTAAGAATTCTAAACTCAATCAGCAGTCTTAAAAATATTTTATCTAGCGCTTTTCTATCAATCCCCAATGCATACGATTCAAAGCAATGGATTCTCTCTCTCTCTCGGTAGAATGTCTACATCAAGGATTGTTGCCCATAAAAACAAGTCATATCCCAACAGTTTACGTACAATGACTAGCACAAGATATGCAATCCAACGGTTCTTGTAACTGATCAGAGAAGTAATCCTTAAAAGACTAATTTGTTTCTGTTCCAACATAAGGTTTTTAATTAAAGTCAATCAGTTTCTATCAATTGATAAAAAAAAAATTCAATAATATAATAATTTATATTTTATCTCCTATATAAAAAATACTTACAAATTTTGTATTTATGATATTAACAGTGTCATTAATGTTTTCCTTTTTAGATTAATGATCAATATATTGTTTTTCAGGCTATTTTTTGGGATATTCACATTTTTTTCCCGGTAAGGATCCTGTCCGGCCTCCTTATGGCCTGTCGGCTTGGATTTTATACGCCAACCCTATCCTCCTCTAACCTGTACTGATGATCAAACCGGTGAAAACATCAGTGCCGAAAGCGATTTTCACTTCTTGGTGGCGTGTGTAAATCACTTTGAATGCTGATGTGGCCGCCCCTTTGACCTTGGCAGAGGTTATCATCGGCGTAGAAATCCTCACTGATGGCCTGTTGGGACCTGTCTGGCCTAACAGGTCAACACATCACCAAAAACAAAAAGGAAGCTGATTTTTTAATTCCTCTTTTTTTCGATGGCATGTCAGCCTGTTAGGGGGATGAAATCACCTGCGATGCCTCCCTTGCAAAAAGCCCCATGAGGCAAGACACAAGGGGGGTGGGGACCATTCACTTTTGGATGTCACATCATCACCTCAAAAGTGAATGGGTCCCACCCCTTGTGTCTTGCCTCATGGGGCGGCTCACAAGGGGGAGTTGCAGAGGATATCCCCACCTGTTAGGCCAGAC
>JAOXJP010182092.1:0-12438 GCA_025762735.1 Platanus orientalis
TTTATCTCATTTATTTATTTACATTTATTTTTAATTATGTTTGTGATGTCATGCTTCATGAATATTATGTTGTATTTGTTATATATATATGTCATTTTTTATTTAATTTAACTATGAGGAAACAAAGCTCCAAGTATGTTTCAAATGCTTTTTTTATTAATTTTTTTTATGTCATTTAAATTTGTATCCTCTACTATAGAACAACATGCTAGATAATTTTTTTTTGTATATTCATGTCACACACATACAATATTTAGTAGGGTAATTCACTTACACATGCATGACATATTTTCAAAATTAGATACACTAATGCACTCACCATAAATAGAAGATAGACCCTAGAGTTGAACCCGTTTAAATAGGTAACCGCATATGCGGGTGGACTAAGGTGCCTGACACCTTCCCTAGTCCATAATCGAACCACTTTCCTAGAAGCCTCTACGTAGATCCACCAAAATGGAGTCAAGCAATTCAAAATAAAATTTTAAAATGAAAATTGATTTTGTTTTTAAAAATAAATGTCCAATCACATCTTAAAAAGGACTGGTGGCAACTCCTTGTCATCATGGGTTAGGCCTATGATGAGTGGACCACTTTTCTAAGAGGCCCACCTATCGTGCAAAAATCGAGGCCCACATCCTACAGAAAAAATATTGATGCCATGTTAAAGGCCACTATTAAAACAGACCCTGAGGCTCTCTTAAAAGCCGTTTTCAAAAAATTGGCTATCTTGAAGGCCACAAGTCATCATCACTTGGCCATCTTGAAGGTCATTTTCAAATTCATGAACAAATAACACAAAAAAAATATTTTGGTCCTCTTGAAGGTCATGTTCTAAGCAAATTATGGCCAATCCAAGCCCCAAAGAAAATTCTTCTTCTAAAAATCCAAAACAAACAATTAAGCCGATTTAGGCCACAAACATTTTTGGCTGACAGACCAACAATTGTCAAAAGTCTATTGATTTTGCTCTTTGGGCGTGAGCAATATCACAATCACACCATAGCCTATCTATTATCCATGATGTAATCTCTTAGAGGTACTCATGACATAATATTTAACACCGATCTTTTGGGATCACCATAGCTTTTGGAGCAAGCTTTAAAAACTTTTCTTCCAATTGAAGCCATGTCTGTCGTTTAGGTTCAGCAATTTTACATCAATGTGATGTTACAGAAAGGCAAAGTCTATTGATGCTGCTCTTCAGGCATAAGCAATGTCACAAGCATACTATAGTCTATCTATTATCCATGACGTAATCTCATAGAGGTAGTTAAGACATAATATTTAGCACCGATCTTTTAGGATCACCACAACTTTTGGAGCAAGCTTTAAAAAATTTCCTCCCAATTGGAGCCCTGTCCGCCGTTAAGGTTCAGTAACTCCACGTTAATGTTGTGTTATAGAAAGACAAAGTCTATTGATGCTGCTCTTCGAGCATGAGAAATATCATAATCATACCATAGCCTATCTATTATCCATGATGTAATCCCTTAAAGGTAATCATGACATAATATGTAGCACCAATCTGTTGGGATCACCATAGCTTTTGGAGCAAGCTTAAAAAATTTATTTTCTCCCAATTGAAGCCCTGTCCACCGCTCAGGTTCATTAACATCATGTTTGTGATGATGTTACAAGAAAGACAATCTCTCTGACATTCTAGTTGTTCGGGTGTAATCGGGTGTCCGAACATCATACCATAGTCTATCTATTGTCCATGAAATGATCCTTTATAGGTAATCATGACATAATATTTAGCACTAATTGTTTGGGATCTCCACAGCCTTGGAGCAGGCTTAAAAATTTTCTCCCAACAAGCCCTGATTATGCTACTTAGGTTCAATAACTTCACATCGGTTGTGATCTTACAAGAAGGTAAGTCGACATATGCTCTTCAAGTGTGAGCAATGCCATTTCATCCCATAGCCTATCTATTTTTTGCAATATATAAACCCTTAGATGAAATTCACACAAGAAATACATAGCATTGATTTTTCAAAATCACCACGACTTTCAGAGCAAGCCTTAAAAACTCATGTTAAAGCCATATTTGGCCCTCTACTTATAGTTTGTCACTTGGGCATTACAAGGAATGGTAGAACCGCGATACTTGCAGATCAGACAAGCAAGTAATGCAATTCGTTCCATAAGTATGTAAGTTTCAAGTCCGTAGCGCAAAACTCTTGTGTTCACTTAAGACTAAAAAATTGCCCCCATAGCACCCGGTCGATCCAGACCATACACAGCTTTCCAGAGAGAGCAAAACAACATCTCTTGCAGAGTCCCGATAAAGGCAATGTTGATGCAACATGGGGCATTCCATTTTATCCTGTTAGGCCAAACCAATTAATGACCCTCGCTATTTAGCCAGTTATCTGCCGCATGACTCACTAAGGTCACCCCATTTTATTACCTGACGCAACATAGGTAAGACTATAAATTCAATCCCTAAGACTAGCAATACTTTGAATCACGGTTTCAACATCATATAGACAGCTTGTCAGAGAGAGCGCGATAACAGCTCTCGATTCTGTTGCAGATCAAATATGTCACCGCTTCAACAACCCCACTAGTTAAGCATAGGTCACCCTAGTGGCAAGGCTTATATTGAGACATAAGCACGAGTCACATTCTTTCCAAATGTTGTGTGATATGCCTCCCGTGATAGCGACTAAGATGTTATTATAGGGCAAGGCACAACAACCGATCCTGTGGGATCCCACCCTGACTTCGAGGAAAGAGTCGATGTAAAATTTCCTCTGATTGGTCTCAAAAAACTATAGTGTGGTTCACAGACGAGGACACAATTATAGATTCAATCTATATTATATATATTACATTAATTTATGATGTAAACCCTTAGAGGAATTCATAAATAATATATAGCATTGACCTTCCAAGGTCCCATGGCTTTTTAGAAAAAGTTACCAAAAATCTCTCATTGAGTCCTCCCGTTTATAAACTTTGTCCAAAATAGGGGCAAAGGGTACAAGACTGTAATGTTGTTTGGTTGTTCGCTTTGAACGACAACACCATTATAGATCGATTCATAGTCTATATATTCCATTAATTTATGAGGTAAACCCTTGAAGATATTCATAAATAGTATATAGCATCGACCCTTAAAGGTCTCATGGCTTTTCAGAGAAAGCTACTCAAAATCTCTCCTTAATTCCTCTAGTCTATAAACTTTGCCTAGAATAGGGGCAAAGGGTACAAAAACTATAATGTTGTTCACTTCAGACGAGGATGACATTGTAAATCAATCCATCAGCCTATATACCGAATCAGAATCTTGATGTTCAAATAAGAAGTATATAGCATTGACCTTCCAAGGTCCCATAGCTTTTCTAGAGGGAGCTCCCCAAAATCTCTCCATGAGTCCCTTAATTCGTAACTTTTGTCTAGAATGGGGACAAAAGATACAATTCACTTAATAATTTATGTGAGATATTATGTTCGTAACCTTTGTCTAGAATGGGGATAAATGATACAACGTACTCCATAAATTATGTAAATCTTGTAACTATTGTCCAAGCTAGAGATAAAAGTTACAATTTATACCAAAAATCTTTGTCTAGAACATGGGCAAATGAAACAATTGATTCATGATTAACACGTACAATTAAGTATGGGCTCATAACAAGGGAGGCAAAGTGACATTTAGCCAACAACTAACATCACTGAAAAAATCTCTGTTTTCATCATCATTTTTCGGCATATCATCTCAAGACATTTGCATTCATTACATAATAATCAATTTTGACTAAATATAAAACATACTCAACCAATTCTAACCAACTAAATGCTTGATTATTTTTATGCTAAATGTTTTGATGATTGTCATATAATTTGTAGACCTCATGTTATTTGCATGTATTTACTGCTTTTGCATGATCGGATTTCTACAATTTTTTCCATAAGGTTTTAAGCAGTTGCGCCCTATGTCGATGACTTACATGTCTCCTAACGCAACACATATGCTAATAGTAACACCACCAGGGGCAAAGAAAGAACCAATAGCTAAGTATAACTCATGGATAAGCCTCATTTTCAAAAAGATGGAGAATCTTCCAATCTGATAATACCCAGTCTCAAAGTATTGACAAAACTATGATTCATTTCAAAAGAACTACAAAATGATGATTGAATGGATTCTCCATCTAAGAATGCATTTCAAAAAGACAAAATGTTTACAAAAACCATTAGCCCCAAAAAGTTGAAACCCATTTAACCCCTCTCATATTATCAACCAAAACAGTTCTAGGTATACAAAACAACTTACCCAATACCCATGAGTTACACAAAAGTGAAAGTATTATCTTAGCCAAGTCAAAATTTGGGCACTCATTTTCTTTGCTAAGTATGGCTTCGCCACACATACCAAAGGGGCCATCTGTTAGCACCCAAAATTTGAGTCGAGCTAATTAATGGAGTCAAATGGGTTCATTATAGTAAGAGACAAAGTTAGATCCTAGACTCACCTAAACCCTAGGTAGTTAGGCATTCTCAAAGGATACTATGGTTGCAAATGCAATGTCAATGTTCAAACTCTACCCTAGGATCAATCAGATTAAACCTTAATTTCTTTATAAAACACTCTAAGATTGCGAGGGTCCAAGCTTCAAACTATCATCTCTATTTATTTTGAGCTTTCCAACTTTCATAATCCTTCCCACACTGAAGCACCAAAAGGCTGGCAAATTACCATTTTACCCCTATACCTCTAAAAAACCAAAATTCAATATATGGGACTCATTTTCTCCAGGTCTTCTTAGCTTTCATATATCCTCCCATAGTAAACCATTTTGAATTTTCCAACCTTCATAATCCTTCTCACGTTGAAGCATCAAAAGGTTGAAAAATTACAATTTTACCCTTACACCCTAAGAAATCTAATTGAGGCCTACTTGAACTCATTTTCTCTAGAACACCTCAAAAGTCCTTCCACAATGAAGCCATCTTGAATTTTCCAACTTTTACAAGTCTTTCCACATTGAAACCCCAAAGGGCTGGCAAATTACCATTTTACCCCTACACCTCTAAAAAACTTAACTTCAAGCTATTTGACCCATTTTCTCTAGGATTTTTTGACCTTCATAAGTCTTCCCACATTGAAGCACAAAAGGCTGGAGAAATTAGTATTTTACCCTCATACCCTCAAAATACATTATTTTTCCAAAAAAATTGGACCCTCGATAAATCCCCAAAAGCCCGTCACAAATCAAAAACTCAACTAGTTAGTGGCCCCATGTAGACAAGTCCAAGATCTCCCCAAGAAAAATGAAAAGGGGCCCAATGCCCCCTAATCATTCCATTCTCTACCAAATTATAGCTAAATCACTTCTATTAGCCATGAACACTCGGTGAATCTCCGAGAACTCTCCAGGAATCCAAATTCCTTAAGGTCATGCCCATTTTCTCATATTTTTTGAAATCTTCAATAAACACCTTGATAGAGAAATTCATCCACAAACTTAGCACAGCTCAATGACCTAGTTCTTCACAAGTCTAGGGTATATTTTTTTGTTAAATCACCTTTCTTTTAGAATTTCTCAGAAATTTATCGGGAACCAGATTATTTGCCTGGCAGGCCCTATAAACTCATAGTTCTAAAGTCTAGACTACCATGATCCCCAATGTGTCCACTTCAATTCCAAGAAAAACCTGTCTCAAGTCCACATGAAGTCTGGTTGGGGACAATTTAAGGTTTCAAACATAGCTTTTGACTTGGGTATCGAATTCACAAACAATCAAAGCTTGTGTCTCACAAACTTCGAAGGCTATCTTTCATATTAAGTTTTTTAAAAACAATTTTACCATTTTACCCCTCCTTCACAGGTACGAGTCATTCTGGGGTCATTCGGAGTCAATTTTGACCCACTTACCTTACTCCAAATCTGATTACGACAGTTGCGTTGCGATTAGAATGTTCGAGAGATGTGATAAACTTATAAACCTAGAAACATTCGAAGCCATAAAATCCAAAAAGAAAACCCATACAGTAAAGGGGAAAATCTAAAAAAATAATCATTACCTTTTTCAAAAAATGCCCCTAAGACAAATCTTAAAACCTTTACCCCTCATTTGGAATATTCCAAATGAAGGGTAGAGACTTAAGGACCACTACCCTCACCCCTTTCACTTCTCCTTAACACCACATACTCCCATGGCCCCACCGCCCCTTCCACCTCCTCACCACCACCACCCATTTCACACCCCCTCTCCACCACCCATTTCACACCCCCTCTACGCTACTCATTTCTCACCCTCTTCCTACACCACTAGTCCTCCCACCTCCTCACCTCAACCACACAATCCTCTTATCAACATTTCTCTAACATGTGGTTAAAGCCCTTTCACTTTGCCCCCTTCACCACCATACACTTGGTGGGGCCTACCCCACCATGTCTATCCATATCATCCACCCCCCATGACCCCTATCATTTGATCTCCACCTATAAATACCTCCCATTTCATCCAAGGGAGGAAGATGAAGAATTCTGAATAAAAAATTCAAGAAAGAAAGAGAGAAAAGAAAAGAGATAGGAAAAATAAAGAAAAAGAGAAAGAGCAAGAAAGTAAGGAAGAAAATCTTCCTATTCAGGTTGGTCTCCTCCCCTTTTCTAGTTCTGTTTTTTAACCACCCATGGTACAAGGACCATAAGTCCCTCCATACTTGGAATTTGGAGCTCAAACTTAAACTGAGAGTCACTGACATAGTGACTTATCATCTCACCAAATTTTAGCCCCAAAGGACTCCATTTGATCCTCGAAGTGGACCCCACTTGCTCACTATGCTAGTGTGTTCTACACAGCACAGATTGAGCAGTGGGTGATTCCCAAACTTTTACTCTTTCTTTATTTGTGATTTTTCTAAAATTATTTCTTTATTATTTATTTAACTAATTTATAAATCTAAATTAGCTTTTACAAGTCAGTTCTTTATATTTTTATATTTTTCTTGTAATTTTTATTGAATTAATTTCTCTATTGCTTTTAGCCTATATCATGTTAGGTATCTATAGTATTTGCTAAATAACTTTTTGTATACATATTTTCTTGCTCTCAAATTTTCACAGTATATTAATGACCCTCTATGCTTACTCTATACCAAATTTGAACCCAATCCCATGTATATAACTCCTGGAATGGGCTCCTAAATTTGCAAATTTAAGGCGTACCACCTATTTCAAGCGTACCCCACTTTGGCTCATTATACCTTGTTGGAAGGATCTCTTTCCTAGCTTTCTAAAGAGACCAACCACATTTGATTCTGAGTTTTATGGAGAGAGATATGCCTATTTGAGTGCGGACTTTTCACAGTATGCCTGAATTTTAATCCAGTTAAAATTCAGGCGTACACACTGAGTTCAGGCATACCTTAGTAGAAAGTTTTCAATTGTCCCTAAAAACTTTTCCAACTCACAGAGACCTTCCCACCTTTAAGAACCTTTCCTTGAAAGCCCCAACCCTTCTAATATGTTGCAAAAATTAAGTGGGGACCATTTTTCTTGATACGTCTGATCTTTCACCCTGTGACAGATCAGGCGTACCTCTATTTCAGGCATACCTATTTGGAATGATACCTCCCCTTGTCCCCAGAAGACTAGTAGTTCACCATAACTCCCTAACATGTAAAAACCCAGAACACATCCTGTAAATGAGTTCCAGAACTTGGAATTGATTTCAAAGGTTAAGTGCGACCTATCTAAGGTAGTATCAAGCGTATGTCAGAAAGATTAGGCGTACAAAGAGAAAAATCCCTATTTTACCCTTTCTGATAAGTCAGAAGGTGGGGATGAAACCCCACACTTTCAAAACCATAGGAAACCCTTATTCCAACTTCCAAAACCCTTGTCTAGCCTTAGAACACAGACTAAGTGCAGTATCAAAAATCTAAGTGTCCAACACCTGAGTTTTACCTGAGGGACAATGTTGGTGTCGTGGTTGCTACCTCAGCCCGTTCCGGTTACGTAACCCGACCCAATCACTACCTTTAAATCTTTTCCGACTCTTTATAGTCTCCACCTTACCCTAGGGTCATGTCATATTGGTTCACTACTTAAAGACCCTACGACTTGGCCATAACCCAATTAAGTCTCTAAAATACTCATAATCTTAACCCCCTTTCACTAATGTATTTCAGCAACGATTAGTACTCTATAAGTATACGATCTCTTTAAAATAAACCTACCATGAATCACTCTCACAGTCAGACGTACTTGACTACTGAGAATTGCACACAAAACAAACCCCGAAACTACATGTACTTTAATCCCGACAAAATCATAGGAACATTGAACCATACAAGATCAGGTATGTAGGCAGCCAGAGACTGTCTTATGTGCAATTGCAATGATCACACCCCAACGGTAGTCTAGACTAATAAAAATCAAAAGAACATTATCTATTCATTTTTCGCTTACTGATACTTGGAAATTGCTAGGTTAGTGGAGCTACTTTAAAAAGGTGGGTAATTGGGGTGCCTAACACCTTCCCCAATTGCAACCAAACAACTTACTTGAATCCCTGAAAAATCAGACCAGTCTAAGAGTCAAACCCTAGGCCCAAGTGCCCAGCCCAGGCTGCAAAGCCCGCAATCCTTCTTTCCCCTAGAAGGGAGGCAGGCATCCAACCCCGCCTATAAAAACCCGAGTTGGTGGCGACCCTAAAACCCAAGCCCAGAGGCTGACCCAAGTTGACCGAGCGTGGTTCCTCGAAATGGGGCGGGCAGACCACCCAGTCTTTCCGCAATGCTCACAACAAGTTTTTATGCTAATAAGGTAACGAATACATTTTATAATTTTTATTATAGGAATCAAAAGATGCCTTAAATAGATGGGTGGAGTGAGATTCAATATTTTGAATCTCAATTTGGAACGTTAGATACAACATTCCCCCCACATATTCATAGTATTAAAAAATAAAATAAAATAATCAAATTCGAGATAAAACCAATGAATATTGATTGCAGTGATGCCGATGTCTTTTGGACTTTAAACCGACATTTAGGAAATTATTGACAAGGTTTACTAAAATCTGGTATAGTAAACTCTTTTGAACTATTTTTCCTTTGTGTAAACCAACTGAACATGCTATCCACAACCAATTCTCATACATATCACCATTTTTAATGGTGTGACACTTTCAGCCTTTCGTCTATCCTGGTTTTCATGAGCGTTCTAGAGAACTTGCCAAAGTTCTCAGAGAAGTGGCCACACTTCCACACTCATATAGGTGAATTCATCATATGCGAATTGCAACTAAATGCACTACCCTTAAGGGCTATGAATTCATTAAGAGTATAAGAACTCAACATCCTCATTATTGTAGTTTCACACTATCTATACAACAGGAAGGGACTCAAAGCAAAAACTCGCATGACAGTGTTATACGAATTATCCTCCGACTTGTTATTACCCATTTAAACTTACTTCATGGGATCTCCAATCACATAGGTTCGTTTACCATCACATACAGCTCATGATTGGACTATTAGTCTCATCCCCTTCAATGTGTCCATCACTAACTTTCTTATTAGTGGCTTTGTCAGAGGATCAACTAAGTTTCCTTCTAACCTCACAAAATTTAGTGATATTACACAATTATTTAACAATTTTCGCACTATGTTGTACCTTAGGCGTATATGCCTATTTTCTCCATTATACGTACTATTTTTTGCTCTAACATTGACTACCTAATTATCATAATGTATAAACACTTATTGGACTGACCTAGTCCATAGTGGAATATCTGCCAAGAGGTTCCTCAACCACTCAACCTTTGCTTCTGCCTTTTCTAAGGCAATAAACTCAACCTACATTGTTGAATAGGCTTCATAAGTCTGCTTGGTAGATTTCCAAGAGATTGCACCAACACCGAGTGTAAATACATATCCATTCATGGATTTAGTATCAAAAGTATCTGATATCCAATTCACATTGCAATAGCCTTTAAGCACTTCAGGTGAACTAGTACTGTAACACAAACTATAATTAGATGTACCCTTGATATATTTAAATAATCTAACCATAATAGACCAATGGGTCCGATTAGGGTTGTGAGTGTATCTACTCAGTCTACCCACATCACATGTTATACCTGGTGAGTACAATTTGATAGATAATTCAAACTTCCTATCGCTCTAGCATATTCAATTTGAGCCACCTGGCTTCTTGTATTTTTCTTTAAGTGTATTCTAGAGTCATATGGTGTAGATACTGGACTACAATTCAAGTATCCAAACTTATCAAGTATCTTATTCACATAGTGAGGTTGGTTGAACAACAGTCCATTTGGAGTTCTTAATAGTTTAATTCATAATATCACATGTCTCTCCTAAGTCTTTCATATCAAACTTAGAAGACAGAAATTTTTTTGTATTTTCAACTACTTCCAAATTTGTTCCAAATATCAACATATCGTCTACATAAAGACAAATGATAACCCTGGATTCTTTGGATAATTTATTATACACACACCTATCAAATTCATTTACTATGTATCAATTAGATACAAGTGCGTTATCAAATTTCTCATGCCATTGTTTTAGTGCTTGCTTTAGTTCATACATGGACTTAACAAGTTTACATACTTTTTTTTTTGTCCTACTACTATATAACCTTTAGGTTGTGTCATATATATTCTTATTCTAGATCTTCAGTTAGGAAGGCTATTTTTACATCCATTTGATGTATAACCATCTTATGGATCGCTGCTATAACAAAAAATACTTTAATGATAGTTATTCTTACCATAGGAGCATATGTGTCAAAGTAATTGATACCTTCCTCCTATCCACATCCCAAGGTCACTAATGTAGCTTTAAATTTGTCAATTGTTCCATCAATTTTAAGTTTTTTTCTAAACACCCAGTTACAACCAATAGGTTTAGTACCCTTAGGCAGTTTCACTAGTTTTCATGTGTGATTTGTCATAATAGATTCTAACTCACTATCTATGGCTTCTTTCTAGAATACAACATTTTGAGACATCATGGCTTATTTGTAAGTTTTAGGGTCATTATTCACTAGATAGATGAAATAATCATCTTCTAGTTGGACTGGAAGTTTTCTCATTCGTTTACTTCTCCTAAGCTCATGTTCAAATTCAGATTCGTGTTCTTGTGTTTCATTTCCTTTATTTTTATCTTGTGAAATACTAGGCACTCTAGCCTTCATGGGAAATACATTTTCAAAGAACTCAACATTCTTTGCCTCTATAATTGTATTAGGTTCTAATACTTCATATCTTAGGACTAAAAATTTGTATGCAACACTATTTTCTGCGTATCCTATAAATACACAATCAGATGTTTTTGAACCTAATTTTCTCTTCTTAGGTTTAGGTAGTCCTACTTTAGCCCTACAGCCCCAAACTCTTAAGTATTTAAGGTTTGGTGAATAACCCTTCCATAACTCATATGGAGTTTTGTCAGTTTTCCTATGTGGGACTCTATTTTGTATGTGAAAAGCAGTTAGGATTGCCTCCCCCCACATGTTCAAGGGTAACCCTGAACTTACAAGGAGTGCATTCATCATTTTCTTTAGAAAACAATTTTTCCTTTCTGCAACACCATTAAACTCAGGTATATAAGGAACTGTGGTTTCATGGATGATTTCATTACTTTCACAATATTCTTTTAGTGAAAGTGAATCATACTTACCTCCCTTATCAGTTCTCAGTCTTTTGATTTTTCTTTCTAATTGATTTTCTACTTCAGCTTTATATTTTGTGAACGCCTTTTCTACTTCATCTTTTGCTTTTTAAAAGATAAAGTTTTGTATATCTAGAGTGATCATCTACACTTATTATGCAATAATATTTTTCTCCTCTAGTCATAGTGCTTTTAAGATCCCCTAAGTCACTATGAATTAAATCCAAGTTTTTAGTTTATTTTTCTATAGTTTTGTGTGTTTTCTCTGTAAATTTTGATTCCACACAAATTTTGCATTTATCTAATTCACTATTATTTAAATTTGAAATTAATCCAACTTGTTTTAGTTTATTTAAATACGATTGATTTATATGACCTAATCTACCATGCCATAAACCAATTGAGTCCACCATGTAAATTGAAGAGGAGCTAGCTCCGTTCATTATTGTAGAAACATTGAGTATCTACAATCCAGAATTATAATATCCTTTTCCAAGAAATGTCTAGTTCTTAGTAAGGATTATTTTGTTGGACTCAATTACAAGTTTTATCCCGGTTTTGTCTAACATACCCCCAGATACAAGATTATAACTTATTTCCTTGACATGAAGTACATCACTTAAAGCTAAAACTTTTCCAGAAGTCAATTTTAGTTACACAGTCCCTCTGCCAACTATAGGTGAGGTCCTAGATGAAAGAAAGTTTACCATTATTGAACAAAGAAATTAGTAAAGTTCATTTAAACAACCACATATCTACATATGCTTTCCCATGAT
>JAOXJP010182103.1:0-12438 GCA_025762735.1 Platanus orientalis
TGGATAGTTGCCTAGTCCATCCAAAGGTTATTGAAGGCTTGAGAAATGTTGAATTATTTTTCTTGTCTCCTAATACAACAACAAAGATTCAACCATGTGATGTTAGGATTATTCGAACATTAAAAATTCATTATCGACGTCGTTTTTATTCTAGCATCTTGGAGGGCTATGAGGTAGGAGCAACAAATCCCAAAAAAATTAACATATTGAATGCTATCAATTTTATTAATGCCATTTGAAACATTGATGTGAAGACAACAACCATTGTAAACTATTTTTGGCATTGCAAGATCCGGTCAGATGAAGATATGGCTTCTGAACCACAAGTTGGTGAAGATGAAGGCATCCATGGATTACGTGAAGCCATTTCTGGTCTACGCTATAGAAATGTGATGGATGTTGAGCACCTTTTGAATTATCCTAGTGAAAATGATACAATGATGGAATCGCCTACTAATGAAGAGATTATTCAAGGGGTAATGAATACGCCTACCGATGATGATCATGATCCAGATAACAGTTGTATTTTACCAACTGTTTCTCCAAAAGATGCCTTTCAAGCAATAGTAACCGTGAATAACTATTTGCTACAACATGATAAAAATATACCAAATGTGGTGTATGCTTTGTAAAAAATTAAGGATGAGGTTGAGTTCGGTTTAGGTACAAAGAAAGGGCAAATGACTTTAGATGCATATTTTGAGAAATAACTGAATTGGGAAAATAGAAGTTGTCAAGTAAAAAGTTCTTTAATATTATGAATTTTTATGTGATATTTCTTTTATGTATTTAATCAATTATTAATTTATCTATTCGTTAGGCCCTAAAGGATTCAAAAAAAATTATTGTCTTATGCATTTAGCGAGGTTATTAATTTAGTACACTGACCCGAGTTGGGACTGGAAGATTTTATTATTTAAGCGAGGTTATTAATTTATCGAACATTCATTTATCGAGGTTTTACTGTATTTTAAAATATTTTCTGTTTTTAGAAAGTTCTAATTTCATTAGGAGACATGGCCAATCTTAACCATCTATCAGATGGGAAACCCTCTATATTGACCATGTGTTGAATGTTCAAATCCATATCAGCTCTATACTCCTATGGTCTATTGGATTTTTCCCGTAGTAAGTGCAACCATTGATTTTATAAATTTTTGCTTTATAGCATAACTTGAAAGGAAGGCTTTGTTTCCTTGTAGAGAAAGGGGAATAGGACTGAAGCTTTTCATTTTCAAGGGCAATTTGTTAACGTGCCATAGGGAAGATTTTTGAGTGTTGTGTAGATCACATGGTACAGCTCATTTTGAAAACCCATTCTTCCATTTCAAGTTACAAAGACTAAGTTGATTGATAGAGATTTTGGGATAGAGTACATGAGATGATCCTTTGGTTGTATATATTTAATAATACATTTGTAGGATTTTCTTAGCTTCATTTTTCATCTATTGGCTATGTGTTTTTCTTTCATTTTTCTGTTATATATGTTATATGGAGATATATACAAATTTTTTGCCCTCTATACAACTGGGACACTCTATTTTATTAATCCTGGCCATATCGGACTCCATGTTATGTTATGCTGACATGACATGGCGATACTAAAAATAACTTCTTATCTACATCAGCTTATTCTAATTACATCCTTTTATGTCGCACACTTATGTGAACTAAATTATGTTCATTACGTAGCTCATGATATATTAAATGTATGGTCATGACTTTATTTTAGGATTTTTTGAAGTAGTTGTGTTAGACACCCCATGTCAGTGTTGGACATGTCTCATGTCATTGCCCTTGTTACATAAAAGTATGTTGATGTAGGATGGTAGTCTAAAGATGGGGATGCTTTTCTGCAGAGAATTTGAAGGAGGAAGAGGGCTGAAATCAGTAAAGAAGTGTACTGATTTTAGAGGCAGAAGTAAAGGTTCAAATAGTTACACATGAAGGCTGAGATGAGATTTATTTAATGGCTGAAATTGGGGACAAAGTAGTGCTGTTTGGGTACTGAATTAGGGGGAAGTGGACTGATTTCTACAGAAATTTTATAGGACAATAGAGCTCTCGGGTAGGCTTTAAAGTAGGGAAAACAACGGCTGTTAGATGGGGAAAACGGTGGCTGAGGACTGTAGATGGGGTTTAGTGGCACTGTGTAGGGGCTGTTCTGCAGGGACAGAGGTGCTGAGATGGGATAGAACAGGGCCTGAAATAGGGCTGTTCATGGGGGACTGAAAGGGTCTGGACAGGGGGAAGCAAAGGGTTATTATCATGGGACAGAAAAGGGTGAAATCAGGGACTGTTTGGGACAATACAGTATACTGATTTTGGGGATAGATTGGTGGGGAAAAATGGACTGTTATGAAGAAAACAGTAAAGAAGAAGGAGAAAGAAGGAAGAGAAGAAGAGAATAAGGAAGAAGAAGAGAGAAGATAGAAGACAGGGAAGAAGAGCTTACATAGTTTGTGGGGAGGAGAGAGGAGAGAAGAGGAGGGGGAGAGGGAGTCCACGACATAACCTCTAAGGGAGGGATACGTGGGTTGCAACCCACTGGCAACCACACGTGCTATCAATTTTCAAATCACCTTCACCATCTTTTATTGAAAAAACATGGCCTTTAAATAGGCATATACATGGCTTAATTAAAGAGAGATAAATTCCTAGATTCTAGGACAATATTGACTAACTTTCTATTTCAAAAGAAAACCCCAAAAGAATTCTACTTTAATTAAACTTTCCAAACAAGAATACTTCTAAATAAAGAGTCCTAATGCAAAAAAAGTCAAGACTTATGGGGCTGTTGATTTGGTTGGAATGGGCTCCACAAAGGATCACAAAGATATCCAAAATCTGGAGAATACTAAGGCTGTTGTCGCTGTTTGTGACTTTGTGTGGGTCCACTTTGACTTCCTTAAGAGTCCCAAAGGACTAACACATTGGCTATACGATCAGGTTCTGTGAATTTGCTGTTCTATACTTGTTTTGAGGAATGTGAACATTTTTTTGGATAGGTAAACGATAGTGGTTAATTTAGGTGAAGATGGGTTGTGAACCCAGGTCTGTGGTACAACACCCACAGGCTTTACCAACTTAGCAAGCTGGCATCTTCTCGAGGACTGTGAACTTACTATGCTTGTCCTTGTCTAAGTTCTTGTGGTGTTACTCACCATTGTTGAACATGCTTTTGGAGAAGTAGAGCTGACAACTTTCCATAATTGTTACCGATGGATTTCAGTCACGTCTAGGGTAAGATTGGCAGTTGGCTGGGCTGGGCTGGGCTGGTTGGGCATCGGGTAAAGGGACATTGGGATGGCTTGGGTCTGGGTTGTCACTGGGTCTGAAATTCAAGCCCAGTATGTGTGTGTTCTATACTTTTCCTTTAGGAGCCGGGTTTATTTAGGGTACTTTACTAATTATATGAACTATCGTGCCTTCACTTTTATTGCTTACTAGAAGACATAATGTCATCCTTATCATTCATATCTAGACGTCTTTTTCTGAAATTGGGGTTTTCGTTAATGTCTTGAGGGCTTGGATCTGGATTGACACAGTTACCCCTTTCACCTACTGGGCCATTTTTTTGAGGATTTTCCAAGCTTTGATGAAAATTTGAATAGTTAAATTTTCAGTGTGGCATTGGCCAGTTCATGCGTACTGTTTGTTTATTCAAGTTCTATGCATGTTATTAGCCCCTTAGGTGCGTCGCACTCTCCACAGGAGGAGAAAAAAGTCTATTAGATTGTTTTGTATGCATAAAGCATAATATTTGCTTGGAAATATAAATAATGACGTACACCCATAACCCCTACTGGGAGTATGGACTATCGACACGGGTTAACTTAACATTTATTTCATTATAAGTGCTTTCTTTTTGCTACATCTGTTTATGCATGTGTGTGTTATTAGATCAAAATGAGGAAGCTAGTTGATATGGGTCAGACCAAACAGAAGAGTAGGGTTATCCTTCGAGTACTTGGTGGGGCCCACTTGAGGCATTAGTGGACCCAAGTGATTTTTGGGTTCAGATTGTTTCCAGCAGATGTGGGAGGAAACCAGTCATGTGTCTGGTGTCACACCTATCCCATTGAATGGTAACAGTACCAGCGGAAGTTGCTTTTGTCAGTCTTACGGTTCACAGGACAGGCGTCAAATACACCAGAGATGCTAGACTGTTTACCTGCAGCATCTGCTGGAGATGATCCTGTGATTTGATAGCTATCATTTTCAGAGTGTCAAATACACCCTGTGTCTCTGTTGAGTACTGCTGGAATTTGTATATTTTGAGATTTTTTCTAAATTGCCTCCTGTGCAGGGAAAATTTGGATATTTTGGGCTTAACTTTTATATATATATATATATATTGTGAATCATTCTATCTGTAATAAAGTAAAACCCCCCAAACTAATATTAATAATAATCCTATTAGTTAGCTTGGTGGGTTTTATTTTATTAAAAATAGAATGAAGATTTGTTTGTGAGTCCTAAGGGTGAAATATAGAGTTTTTACAGAAGTCTAATTTAGGGATTGACTGGGCAAGCCAGACTTGTGAATTATTTTTTGGTTAATGAATGAAAAAAACTCATGCTGGCCTTTTTGTTGTGATGTTGATGCCATGTTCTTTGAAGGTGCTGATGCCTTTGTAACCTCTGGGTGCTTATTCCTGGTGTCAGTTGTGTTAATTCTGCTGGACCTTTTCATGTTTATCATCTTTTTTGAATCCTATTTATTTATTTATGTTTTTTTTACTCTTATTAAACCTTGAATCTATGATTACCTTAGTTTGCAGAGTTTTTTTTTTGGCTTAAATTCTCATAGTTATTTTTTGAAGATAACTCAAATTCACTTTTATTCCATCGAATTAATCTATAACCTTTTTTAGACCTTGCGGCTATCATGTTTCAGTTATTTTCTCCTCTTAAAAAGTTGAATTTTATTTATTAAATCTTTAATCACGGCACATAGATTGAGTCACTGTTGTGCTCTTTATTCCCTTGATAATTTTTGCATCACTGATGATCACCTTCTAGTGTACATTAGAAATGGGTAATTGGGGTCTATCCTTTAGGCAATTTCAAGTGCAGATAGTTTTCCATAGATGCACCTTATGAACACATTGTAACTGTAGTCTCTGTCTGTGAACGAACTTCCATTTGAGGGCAATATTTTATAGTGCTGATTTGTTTTGGTGATTTTTTTTTTGTGGACAAGTAAAGAAGGATGGTAGTAACATAAGGGATGACAAAGTCCCATCAAAACTGTATAAGCATTTTTTATGTACTTGAAGCGGTTTAAGAGTGCCTCTTTTCTTGTGCCTGCTACCTGTTTGTATTTTTTTGATGGCTATTCTACAGTGAACTCCAAAAGTAATCACGACTCATTGATTATGAAAACCTTTATATTATACAGAAGTCACACATGGTTTTGCTCTATACAGAGCCATTTTTGTCAAGTTGCATGTACAGTTGCCCCTACCGTATCTAATGAGTCACTGTTAGAGGTTAAGATTTTCCTACCATAACACTACTAATACATTGTTGGATATGCATTCTGTTATCTTTTTTTTTTTAATTTTTTTTTATAGATAATATGCATTCTGTTATCTTTGTGAACTTGTATTTACAGATTGTTGTATGGTGATAGGTGCTGTTTGTTTGCTTTGTCCTTTGGGCTGTATTCTTTCTGTTTTTTCTAATAAAATTTGTGATTCATCAAAAAAAAAAAAAAATGTTGTATGGTGATCTGTGTGTATTGTGTAATGCTTCATCTTGCTGCTATAATCACACATTTTTTTTACAGAGATTGTTCTTAGAATTTATACATAAAACAATCAAGGCATTGAAGAATCAGGCCATTCACAGAAAGAAAAGCAGTAGAAAGAATTTAGGTCTATCATATTTCAGGTGGAGGGGATGTTGCAATGATAGAAGTTGGCGAAGGAGTTTTTTTTTGGTTCCATACCTTGCTTTTTTAGAGCACAGAGTTACTTGTACCTTCCTCCCTGTTTAGATCATCACCTGATCATAACTTTTTTTTTTCTTTCTATTGTGCAAATAAATGAAGAAAGGAATACCAAGAGTAAGACATTTCTTTCCCCAGCTTCTATAGTTTAAACGAAAAATAGGGTTAATCTTTTTGCAAGTAGTTTCAGTCACAAGTTGTAGCATGTCTAATGGGAATATTATTTATAATAATTTGTTTTGCATATGCAGTATACTTTTGTTGGTTTTCCATAGTTGTTTCGATGGTATGAATTATGTATTGTCTTTGGGATCATACTTTTCTCTGCTTCAGCCGTGATTTCTTGCCAGTACTTGGAGCAAGTGGTTGCCATTGTATGAACACCTTTGTTCTGGGTCTGTAGGTTGAGGTTCCGAAGAAGAAGGTAAAGAAAACAAGTGTCCCAGTTGCAGAGTTGGTTTATGGGGGAATGGCACCTGTTGATGTGCAGAAAGCAATAGAGAAGGAATTTGAGATGGCACTGCAGGACCGAGTGATGGAAGAAACAAAGGACAAGAAGAATGCAGTGGAGGCTTACGTGTATGACATGAGAAACAAGGTAGACTGAGTTGTCTTAGTTTCTATGTCTTTGTTTAAATTGTATATGATTGGTAGCTATCTGCTGCACTGCTGATTTCATAATTTTATCCCTCTTGGTCTCCAGCTTCATGACAAGTATCAAGAATTTGTTACTGCTTCGGAGAGGGAGAATTTAACTGCTACACTTCAGGAGGTGGAGGATTGGTTGTATGAAGAGGGTGAGGATGAAACTAAGGGTGTTTATATTGCCAAGCTTGAGGAGCTAAAAAAGGTAATGGCTTTTGTTCTTACATGCTATTTAGCGGTGATATGAGATGTTGGCATCTGATGAGGGTGAATAAAATTGCAGCAAGGTGATCCCATTGAAGAACGTTACAAGGAGAACTCTGAAAGAGGACCAGTGATAAATCAACTAGTCTATTGTATCAATAGTTTCAGAGAGGCAGCACTGTTGAATGATCCTAAATTTGATCACATTGATGTGGCTGAAAAACAGAAGGTATTGTTTGCAGGATTGTGACTATCACCTTTTCTTGTGACTTGGGTTGAAGGGATTTTTTCCCTTCGTTCTACCCCACCTCTTTTCTCTTAATTTTCTTTATATGAGTATTTGATGGAGTAACATGACCCTGATTTTAGAAGTATCAAGTAATGGTATTACTCTTCCTTTGATATCTGGCAGGTCATAAATGAGTGTGTGGAAGCTGAAGCATGGTTGAGAGAGAAAATGCAGCAACAGGAAAGTCTGCCCAAGTATGCAACTCCCATTCTGCTGTCAGCTGATGTGAAAAGGAAGGCAGAAACACTTGACAGGTATAACTTAGTTAAAAGTCCTACCTTCTAACTTTTGTCATGTAGAAGGAATGAAAGTTTCTTTTGAGTTAGTTTTATAACTTCATTGGTGTGTGTGTGTGTGTGTGCATGCACGCATGCATGCATTCATGCCCGTGACTCAACACCTGCTTGGTTGTGGCATTCTTGGTATTTATGAGAATGAATCTCACATTTTGGAGGAGTGATGGGCCCAGGCCAGCTCCATTTGTAGTTGCCTATTTTCAAAATATTGAAAATAGAATACGTTTGAACAGGTTTTGCAGGCCCATAATGATGAAACCAAAGCCAGTCAAGCCACAGACACCTACTGAAACATCACCACCTCCGCCCCAGGGCACTGAAACCCAACCTCAAGGCAGTGATAGTGGTAATGAGAACACAATAGATGGTAATGGTGAGGCACCACAAGTTCCTCCGGAGCCGATGGAGACTGATAAGTCAGAGAGTACTCCAAATTCTGCGTAAGTTGGCTAATTATAGGGGTTTGTTTTTATGATTCATCTTAGCCAAAGATTTGGGTCATGTGTATTATCATTTCTGTGTGAGCCTGCGTCAGATAGGGCGGAGGTTGAGAGGTCGATGGGATCATTAATTTTACAGGTGATTATGTTTGAATTTGTACAACCACCTTTGGTTGGTGGCCTACATCCTTTATATTATCAGGAGGGGTCTCTAGAATCCGGTTTTGAGAAGGGGTTTTAAGAGAAGATTACTGTTACGATGTTACTTACATTTCTATTCACTCCATTAAGGGCCGTTATATATGTTCTTTTCTTTCTCTGTTATGCATCTGTTGTTTTTCTTTTTATTATTTTCCTTTTCAGTGGTTGGCCTTGCTTTGGATCCAGCAGTAAATTAGGCTGGTGAAATTAATTGAATTTGAGGGGTGTGAGCTTGTGACGTGCAGCTGTTGCTGTGGCATTTAAGAGTTCAATAATGCATCTCTGTAGCTCTGATGAGACCTTTGCTAAGAAGCGAGGGATTTTGTTACATGGATTCATTTTGGGTCTTCAAGTAGTTGGGGATTGGTACAGGGGTGACAAGGCCCTTGGCTTGGGCTTCTGCTGCGACATTCGTCATCCTTTATTGTGTTCATTGTCTTGCTTGCAAATATTGGGCCAGTTTCTGGATTAGCTGCTAAAGGAAGTTCAAAGCCTTAGAATTGTTTTGATCTGCATAATGGATATCGTTAACGACTCAGGTCTGATTCAATGAGACGGAAAAACAGAGGAATGTGTATCAAAATTGAGTCAAATTCTCAGCTGAATCAAGTTGGAAACGCAGAGTCCAACTCCCTTTACAGCTTTTGCTATAAACTCCTCTTCCATCAAATGGCTGGATAATCTCTCTGTAATACAGTTCAAGCTTCAATAATAATTGAATCCAGGTTATTATTGTCGTGCATTGGTTATAGTCTGGTGGCGGCTTGGGCAATTGGTTTATGTCGATAAAGATGGAATATATTTATGGCTATGGCATTGAGTGACTCCGTTGAGGAAAAGAAGAATGGTTTTGACAGTGGTTGAGATTAGCCAACTCGCAATCTGACAAACTGCACGGATAAAAAAGGGTGGTATATCCGTATTTGTATATCGAATATTGGATTGAATTCAAATATTTTATGGATATTTATGAAAACATTAATGACCAAGGAATTCTAAAGATAAAAAACGATTGATAGATCAACGGGAGATTGGGGAGCTGGTTACTGGGAGTTTTCTTTCATTCAAATAGGGAATGGGAGATGAGAAATGGGTTAAGGATAAGGTTATTGTATTCATATGTTGTATTTTATATAATATGTACTGAAATTTTATAATATAAATATTAATTATATATTAATTTCAATGGATACGAATATTTAGTTGAATAATTGAATCAAATATAGATGCATTCGAATGGCATATTAGCAGATCAAACAAATCAAATATGGATAAAAATCGGATAGTTGATAGCCTTACTGTCACCTATTAATGGGTTATAAACTGATTGACATTAGTCTTGGAGCTGTTTGGATCACCATCCAATAGGCCTCCCCAAATCTCACATTTCAGAGACAAAATCCTAAATGACAAATCATCATAAAATCTATATAAGCTATTCTCTGTTCCTCAGTTATATCTGGTTTTAAACATTCAACCTCGGAGATTAACTATGCCAATAACAGCTTAAAACAAGAGATTGGCACCACTCTCTTTTTGCCTTTCTGTATTCATCTAAATGGATGAGGAAAAGTCATTTACAGCTCCAAAAAATCTCTAAAAAACCAATAATACTTCTTTAATCAGATGTAAGAACTAATCTGATGCCGTAAGCGTGCCTTTTTTTTTTTAGTTTGTGAGAAAATCCTTTGCACCATGAGTACTGCAGTGTGCCCATCATAGGGGGTGTGGGCCCCATGCAAAAAGTGTACGGGCCACACATCCCTTGTCCTCTGCCCAGAGGCGGAGCCAGGATTTTCATGTAGGGGGGCCAAGCCAAAGGATTATGTGCGTCCCTTTAATGGATGTCAATGGGGTGCCCACAATCAGAGGGTGATATGTCACATCAAAAAGGTGAAAAGCACCCCCCAAAAGTGTAAATCACTTTTTCAAGGTGACGTGTCACCTGCTGGTCGCGGGCACACTGTTGGCACCCATTAAGGGGCACACCTAATCCGATCCTCGGGCAAGGATTCTCTGGGATTTTAAATCATCTCCAGTATCAATGAACGGTTACCACTCCATTAGCAATCAGTGCGTGACGTGGCCTGACAAAGGGTGTTTGAGCCTATACACATGGGTCAAATGAGGGTATTATAGTAAATATACTTGTGTATTTATTAACTGAAATAGATGTTCTGTCCAGAGTCCAGTACACCAGGTGACTTTACATGGAATGGAATAAAATGGATAGTGGTTAAATGAAAATTTAAGTTTCCACCCATTTTATTCCAAATGAAGTCACTTGGCACCTTGAACACCATCTTAGGCAGAAAATTTGTTTCCTTTATTTTATTTTATTTAGTTTTGATTCATTATTTTTCTCCTTTTATTAATGCAACCTTTGTCTGACATTGTTTCAATGTCTGAGCGGAGACTGGAGAGTCACCAGTTCAGTCAGATTAGAGATGACATGAACTCATTTCCTGGTAAGGCGGGGAGGGGGAGGGGGGGATTCCAATCAAACATAATATTTTGTCAAGCCCATTATTATTACAAGGGTACTCACACATTAAAGGGGGGCAACTGCCCCCCCTTGCTACTAGTGGCTCCGCCCCTGCCTCTGCACCATGTTGTTTCCTTAAGCAATCCAATTGGGCAAATATTGCTCATTTTATTGGGGCTCCTTTTTTGAATGCCCGTTCTGCCCGTCTCTTGTGCTACACGTCTTTTAACATTCTTGAGCTGGATAAAACAGGGGCTCGAGCAAAAGAAGCAAATTATTTGCCTTTTTTTTTTTACTCTCGGTCCACTCTTTTGGCTTCTTCATTTCATGGGTTTCTCTCATTGCTTTTTTTGAGTACGATAAATAGGATTTGAGGGTTTTAAAGTATTAGGTTTGCTATTACCTGATAGTGTATTAGAAAATGGGTCCCGCACGTCAACCAGATGGTCCACAATCGTCCTAGGTCCTAGTTTGGGGCGGGTCTTGCACACACCAAATGAGAGAAGATCAAGGAGCTAGCGCTGGCAAGTTGCCAGCCTCTAGCTCTCCGATGATCAAGTTAAAAAGATTAGGGGGATTTTGGAAGGAGCTCTTTCCATCTCTTTTTCTCATTAGGGTTTTTTTTTTCATACATGAGTAGCGAACTGGTGTCTCTATTTATAGGCTCGGATCAGGGTGTATCGTGACGAAGCCTGCGTGTCGCTTTCTCCCCTTGCTCTCGCACGTTGCTGCCCCCATGTTCTTGTACGTTCTTGTCTCCCACTACCTTGGGTGTATTTTCTTTTGCCACACTTGTCCTTTTCTCAGAATTGACAAGTCTGTTGGTAGGTCTGTTACAGAGGTTATGCGATTCGCATAATGGTTTCCAGATCATGCTTATCCTTAAATCGAGTAGTCAGGGTCTCGAACGGTACTAGCGTTCTAGTGGAATAGTTGGACAACCGTGCCTCGATGGGTCGGGGGTATTAGGTCCTTGAGGGCCCTAGTGGCCTTTCAGGCATTGGGTGCTTTGACTGTCAATAAGGATCATTTACGGGATATTTGGGACTGAATTGAGGGATTCTTTCGGCTCTTTCGTTGAGGGCCCGGGTGAGAAAGTCCTGGGCTGGACATCTTTGGAACTCCCTAGGCCACGCCATCCAGGGTCAGGATCCTGACAGGCTATTAGGGTCTGTTCATAAGGCTCTCGATATGGATTTCCCCATCAGTTGCCCCCATTCCCGGGCTCGAGTTTACAATGCCTGAGAATACGAATTGCCTATATCCCTTATTCGCCATTCCGACGCAGACGACGTGTCACTCCAGTTATCGATAGGACACCAACTAGGGATGAAGGCTAATGATAGCTTCGTATTCAATGAGTTTAGATAATCGAGATGACGTGCCAGTGTTAATTACGAGCATGTCAAGCGTCATGTCGTTTCAAATCTCTGCCTTATCCAACAGTCAGATTTAAATATTCAAATCTTTTTGAGATTCGTGCACTGTCTCGTTTCCCGAGTCTATTTCACAGACCCTTGGATTCTTGACACGTGTAGGGTCGAAAACTTTCGGGGCCTCCTATAAATACCTTTTATGGTATTTCTAAAATTTCTCTATTTTTTGCTCTTTATTGTCTTCAATCTTCTTCCACCAACCGTTCTCGGCAATCCCTAGTGTTTAAGGCTGAGCATGGGCTCGGGCCAGCCCGAACTCGGCCCGGCCCAAAATTTGGCCCTAAAAGCTTGATCCAACCTAGGCCCAATAAGGGTCCGGGCCCGAGTTGAAGGCCCAAACCTTTATTAGGGCCGGGCTTGGGCTTACCTTAGCCTAACCCAAGGCCCGACCTGAATCTCGAACTTATATTATATATATGTGCGTGTGTGTGAAGAAAATGTTATTTGGTGAAAAAGTGTATGTAGTGTACATGGTGAATTATAAGC
>JAOXJP010182114.1:0-12438 GCA_025762735.1 Platanus orientalis
AGTGTATGGGCTGTCAGTACCTGACACCACATGACGTGCACCCCATGAATGGTGGCTCCAATCCTGACATAAATATTCATGTCACAGAGGACATCATCCTAATCCTACCTTAGGTTGTCTTACCAAATCCTTAGGGGTGAAAGTCTACTGAGTTTTGACAGCTGGGATTAGGTTTGCATGAAATTCATACAAAGAGGTGCAAACGGCATCAGAGGCTGACGCATCAGCTCCGAAAAGTGAATTACACTTTTGGGGGGCACTTGTCACTTTTCGACCCTGATGTATCTGCACCTGGCACCATTTGCACCTCTTTGTACGAATTTCATGCATACCTAATCCGAAGGGGAGTTTTGACCATATAAACGGTGACTATGATTCTATAAAAGACTCATGCATTATTAACGAGTCAGAGCACTTCATAAAATGGAACTTGATTCAACTAAGTTGAGTTGATCAACGAGTTGACCTCATTTTAAGCATTGGCATTCGTTGAATCACCATTTGACTTGCCTACTTCGCTGAGGTCGCCCAAGAACAGCTGACCTTTAAAATGGAAGAAACAACTAACAAAGTTAATAACAGTTGTTGGTTATTTATAATCTTTTCTTCATACATGTGTTCTATTCTGTTGGAAGGGAAATTCGACCAAATACAATGCTTAAACAGATCGCTTCCCTTTATAATTGGGTCATTTATAATTAAAGTCTACTTTCTTTTTCAAAGAGGATCTGTGATGTGTTCCACTTGCTTGAACAATGAAATATTTATTTCTACTCTTTTTTTATTTATTTAAAGTCACTTATTATAATTAGATTAAGACTAATTATTAGTAATCTAATTCCATTATCCACATAAAAGAAATACTATTTGGAAGTTGGAAAAAGAAAACCCAATTAGCAAATTATTTTGTGTAAGTGGTTGTGATGATTGGTGCAACTACCAACTTGGTTGCCAATATATTTAGGGAGAGGATGTACTACACCCAAAACAGTAAGTTCCTCCGCGTCCCCACACCACAGGCTGACACGTGATGGCTTTTTGAATTTGGTACTTCTTTTAAATAGGAAACAAATGTTCATTTGAACGCTTAAACCCATTTTTATGGGTACCTATTTTTTTTCATTTGAAAACTGTTTTAATAGTTTTAAGGGAGCAAATGTCCTGTCCAGGATGATGTTCAGGACACCAAGGGATGTCATATGGAATAAAATGGGAGGAATTCAAATTTCATCTGACTCCTACCAATTTTATTCTACATGAAGTCCTCTGGTGTCCTGGATACTATCCTGTACAGACAAATTGGGTGTAGCAGATCCTTTCCCATATATTTATATCAAAGATGAACACTTAAAAACTACATTTTACACCGTTTCATCAAGAATAGGGAGCAGATAATGTAGTAATTTCGCCAAATAATTTCTCAAAGGGTGGCCTACCACCTGTTGTAGCACCATCTATCTTCAGAGGAGATGTGATGGACTGATGGATACTTTGCACCCAGCAGGTAGCCAGCCCCACCCAATCAAGAACTTGTGGAGATGGTTTCTTACAGGGGTGAAGATGACTCAAGCAATGAGCCTCTCCACCTGAGCTACTACCACCTAATGGGCCTCTTTTCCCTCTCTATTGGACCTAGGTAGGGGGCTTCTTCTTGCGTCACCTTCTGCAACTGATTGGACTCTGGTCATCCATCAAGGAAATAACATTATCCCCGACAACTATGTTACCTCTTCCTCTATCTCTGGCACTAAAAAAAATCTTCTAGGTCCAGTTCTTCCTGTTTTGAGTACTGCAAGCACAAGTTAGTAACATAGGAGACATGCCCTTGAACATCTAGGATCGAACAAGGATGCCCAGGCGTCAAGGCTTTGCAGTTCATGTTAAGAAAAGGGACAAAAACAAGATGCAATCACATACATCAAAAAGAAACAAAGAAAAAAAAAGAAGATGATTTGTACGGTACCGCAAGATTGTTTTAGTCCACGGATTATTGCCGATTATTTATGTGGTTCAGCAAGATTGCCAATGTCCACAAGTTAATTAACACCAATTATTTTATGTGGTTTGATAAGATTGGTTACTGTATTTCAATAAATTAACACTGATTCTACTATATTTAAAGTGAAAATGAGCAATTATGTCTATATCACACTTGAAACCATGGTTTAAAATTTCGATAGATTCAGTTGGGATTAGGTACGATTGAAGTTCATACTGATGTGTGCTAACAGCACCAAGGGATCGACAAATCAGTGACGAGAAATGACTTACACTTTTTCAGGGGGAGTTTATCACTTTTCAGCACTGATGTGTCAGCTCCTTTATGCCATTTTAATACATCAGTACAAATTTCATTTATATTTCATCTTCACCGGGTCATTCAATTTAAAAGCCGAGTTTTTCGAGTAACTCAGACAAGTTTTACATTATACCCTTATAATCCCTTGTCTATGGTACATCTTAAAAGCTAAAATAGTATTAAAAAAAAACCAATTTTAACATAATCATCCTCAGTATCTCATTGACCGGCCTACCCCCTAGGCCTCACTGAATCCTCTCTTTTTTTTCTTTTTTTTTTTAAGACTGTAAACGAGAGTTTTAAATTAAACTAGCCTCAATGATTCATCTTAAATATAAAAATTAATAAAGAAAATGATACTCTGCAACAACTTCAACCGAATAAACTATAGCCATCTTAGTATCAAGAAACTATTAAACTAAGAGATGCAGTGCAATCAGTCACAAATAAACTATGTAACCATCCATCTGTGTGTGTAGCACATGGAATCATGAAATCACCTGGAAAACACTTAGGTTTTTTTTATTTTTTTTCCTACCATTGGAGGCTTGTGGGCAGCTCGTGGCAAGTAGCAGGTGAGATTCTGATTCTGAAACAACGCAACAAGATATTGTCTTTGCACCACTCCCATGAAAGGTCTGGATGCATGACGATATCCTCTTCAGAAGATGGTAGTTTCCGCTGTCATAGTTTTAATACAGACACGAACGGTGGGTCCCTGTTGTCAACCTCCTCCTCAGTTACGTCCCTTCCATCTTTACTTCCCATGGGCAGTAAAAAAAAAGGGCCATGTAAATGGTACTGCCTTTCCATGAGCATCACATCTTTTGATAAGGAGAAAAACCTGAATATGACCTCTCATTGTAATTTATGTTTTTCATCATAATGAAATCTCTCTCGTCGTTTTTGTCAATAAATGTAAATGTAGATTTTAACCGAATTTTTGTGTGATTGTTATTTGTGTTATTTTCTTGCGTACAATCCTAAATCTGGGCTTTTCCCATAACACCGTCCATAGGTATGCAAATTATCATAAGAAATGATACAAAACAAAGAAAGGATCCAGTACTGCTAACAGTGTGACATATAGACCAAAAAAGTGAAAAACACCCAACCAAATTTGTGTGTGTTCAGTGCTTTGATGGGTCATGTAATCCAACAATTTATTTATTTTGATCCGATTTGATTTGGATCATATCTACTCACCATATATATTTTTCGGTTGCTAACTCGACGATAGAATGCTTGTTGGCTTTTGAATGCAGCTAAGATCTTTACCGGCAAGGATTTTCTACACTGATGATAACCTCCACCAAAATCAAGGGGTGGCCACATCATCGTCAGAAGTGATTTACACAGATCCCTAAAAAGTGAAAAATCACTTTCGACACTGATGTTTCCACCCATTTGACCAACAGAGGATGATAGGGTTGGTGTATAAAATCTAAGCCCAATCCTTATACATTTAGATGAAACAATGGATTCGTTCATGTCATTGGTAAAGTTTAAAAGATCATGACTGATCCTGAAAAAGAATGAATGGAAAAAACAACATGTCCTATCAATGCAGAACTCTAAGAATATTTCATCATCGATTGAATTACACTACATTAAGGTACTTTAACGGCAATAGAGGATTCTGAGTATACAAAGCAGCATGGCTATATGTTACCATCAAAATTCTACTGCCGAAATGGAGCGAATCCATCATTATAAAATGCATTAACATATAGCAATAATAATAATAATAATAATAAAACATCCTCCTTAATTTGATTAACTTTTTAAAATTTTTTCTATGTTTGACATCACTCCACCATAATATATTTAAACAATTGTAGAGGATCCTGCGTTTGGAGATTGTGCCAATACTAACATTCTTAATGCAACCAATTTCCGGTATCCCCTGTACTAAGTTAAACTACACTTATATGAGTGCTCCACAGCACAACACAAATACAAAAAACTAAAACTCCCACCCAAATTTGATTGGACTTTAAGAAAATTTCTATAGGTGTCACATTTTGACAATTGTTGAACATCAATGTATTTTAATTTATTGCATAGGATCCGGACTCAGCAAAACCAATACTATCATCTAACATCATAATCATCAAATACAGACTTAGGATCCTCTACTGCCATTAAAGTATGTGCAACACAGAAAAACCTAAAAAGGTGTAAAACACCTGCCCAAATTTAATTTTTGGTCTACATGTCAGACAGTTAATGCACGCAGTGCATTAAGGGTACTTTAACAACAGTAGATGATCCTCTCTCTCAAATACCCAACTGATGGTTAGCCCATTACATTGAAAATAACACAAGCCCGGATACTCCAGCATAGCTCAAGCATCAATTTTGCACTGACATGTGGCAAAAAAAACAGTAAAGATGTTTTTCATCATGGGTATAAGGATGGAATTTACTTTTTTCACTATATGTGTCATCCTTGATGGACACTAAACACATCTGGGCTGGAGACCATCTGGTCTTAGACTCTTAAAAACACAGTGGATTTCCTGGAGCGCTCCTTACTGTAGCGAAACTAAAGCACTAGGGTACTGGGTGACACGTGAGTAGAAAAAGTGAATTACTGATGGGTGTTTTTTCACTTTTTCTGCTCACGTGTCACCTGGCACCCTGGTGCTTGAGTTTCGCTACAGTAAAAGTGTTCCAGAAATCCGCTGTCTTCAATAATAATCTCTGGCATCCAGTAAATGAATATATTTTACCCAAACACAACATATAATATCACCCTTGGCCTTGGTTGATTGCAATGGTAGGGTCAACATGGGTCAGAATCAAAGCGGGCCCCTCATCTGGCAAGCCCGGTTCCACATTAGGGTCCCACCTACTGGCAGCCCAGCCAATATGGGGGTGGGCTTAATAATACACCCCCACTTGAGGGCAAGGCACGCAAGCCAGTGTCAAAAAAAAAAACCAACCCATTAGTACTCAGTAACAGTATCATCCCAGAAAGAAAGAACTGCAATCTCCAGATTCATTGTTTTGGCAAAGGGCGTTCCTGTCGAGCTCCAATCCTGAATGGTGATAAGGTTTTTGTTTTTGTTTCACAAACGACAACACCCCTTGTGGGTCCACTCGCCGCCCCCACCAACCCCTCCTCCACCGTCCAATGTGCCCATCACCCACCTTCCCCCTAACCCAGTTAGCCTTGGCGGCACAGGTGCTTTTTTATTCTTTTCCTCTCTCCATATTTTTTACAGTTCCTCTCTATTTTGATTGGAGCTTTGATGAAACGGAGACGAAATGAAGTCCAAATTAAATGAAATTAAGAGGGGGGAGTGTGTGGAACTGTGAATGCTATATATACATGCTTTGGTTCCACAGCCGGGGCTTCGTATAAACCATTTATTTAATAAGTTAGTGCTTCCACCATAGAATTTCCGACGTGGGTTCGCCGGAAAATTCCTCTCCGGTCGCCGGAAATCTGAGGATGAATTAGAAACCCAACTGGGTTAATGGCAAAGGGCCGGAAACTCGGGTCCAGTCGTCATGAACGATTTTTAGGGAGCTTTGGGTACAATCAAGGCCAGGAGAATGGAGCAGATGAATCGGAATTGGGGGAAGAGGATGTCTGGTCGATGGCCGATCGAGAGGATCAGACGAGTCACGCAGCGCCCACTGAGTGGAGCTCACTCGAGAGTAATGGAGGCCGGGCGAGTCGAACTCGGCGGTGGATCGCCAGAGAAGACCGGCAAGTGGGTGGCCTGTCGTTGGCCTTTGACGATGCCGGGAAGAACCCATCGTCGAGGATCGTCCACCACCACTTTCGTGCCCAGGAGAATATGGATTCCCAGCGTGGACACCATATGGCTGCGTCGGCGCCGGTGAACGTGCCTGACTGGCCGAGGATTCTCCGAGTCGAATCGGTTGAGTCGCTTCACGACTCTGATGATGGGATGGAGGATCGCGACCAGGAACGAGTCCCGCCGCACGAGTACTTGGCTCGGAGCCGTAAGACGTCGGCGACTTCGGTTTTTGAAGGGGTGGGTCGAACCCTTAAGGGCCGAGACATGAGCCGGGTTCGGGACGCGGTGTGGAGTCAGACAGGGTTCGATGGCTGAGTTATGAAGTGCACTAAAATGGAATTGAATTTTTTTCACCTATTGCTATTTTTTCTTGGGTGATGATTCGGACGAGTGAACTCACTCTACAGCGATTGAGCCCAAGCAAAAAAATTTCAATCTGGCCTCCCTTTGACACTTCTGCCCTTTCTCTTCTGTATTGTATTTAATCAATTAAATCATCTCTGTTAATAATTTTAGTAATTCTTGTTCCAAAATAATCACCCCTAAATTTGGGTTAAAGTGAAACCGAGCGAGAAAAAATCAATCCAAATAATACAAGAATTTTCGTGGTTCAACAATATTGCTCACTCGACGGCAAAGACAATCAAGAAACTTTTACTATTACGAAGTGTTTACCCAATTTTTTAAAATTGGTCTATAACAAAATAATATGTGGAATATTATCAGTGAAAACCTAAGAAGACAAGAGATATGCTAGATGATTTGGCATGTGTTTATGTAATTTGAATTCAATAGCATGGGTATTTAGTTATTTCGAAAAATAAGAAATGAGTCACAATGGTTTCAACTACTGCATCAAATAATTGTCTCGAGAAGCTTAAAAGTATTTCGGCATTCTCAACATCTACTGCACTAGTTAACCGACTCAAGATATCCGAAACCACAAAACAGAGAATTCAAATGCTATGACAACCGCTCCAAAATCGAAGGCAATCGTTTAAACAAATCTAATAGATGAACAGTGATTTAATGCAATAGAAATAAAACTTCAAATTGTAGAAGATCAACACATCAATCAGTTTTATTTCTTTTATCTTATGAATAGTTGTAATGTAGCCTTAAGAGTAGTTGTACTGTTATATTAGTTCTTGTACTCAACATCGCATTTGGATCAAATATTCTTGTTTGGCATTCATTGTAGCTACTTCATTGACTAATGCAAGTGAGTTCATTGGCTTTCAATTATTTATTTGCATTTGTTTCTACTTCTGTCTTTTCATATTTTCTCTGTTATTGTTGAATTGTAAAAGTTTCCTTAATTGAGCCAGTATCAAACCCATTCCACTGTGTTTATCTTACTTGAAACTTAAAAAATTTACTGGTACATAACATGAAAATTTCAAGTTACAAGTGTTTCCTGCTCTGGTCACACAAATAGGTTTATCTATGGATTGAATTCAGTCCAACATCACAATAAAGCGAGAGTGGATTGTATCCGCTCCTCTTATCATCTGCACCCTGTCAAGGGGAGGGCACATCAGCACTAACAAGTGATTTTCACTTTTTTTTTTTATTCTTTGGTGGGGGGTGCATTTCACTTGTCGGCGCTGATGTGCCCTCCCCCTGACAGGGTGCAGAGCGGAGCAAACAATAAGAGGAGCGGATACAATCCTCTCTCCAACAAAGCAGGACCCTCTTTCTTCCACCAAATCAACTAGTGGGGTGCAAAGCGTTTGGGGGAATGAGTAACCCATGACGTAAGTTAGCATCAAGCGAAAAAATAAAAACCCTCCTTATTTTATTTGCCCAAAGCTAATGGTTCCAGTCGTGTGGTGGAGTCCAAGATTAAAGAAAATAAATATTAATACAAATGGTGGGGTTGGGAATAAAGGGTGAAGACAATTGTAGTGGGGTTCAACCCACGAGACCGGAGAGTACTTGCTTTAAGAGGAGGGTGATTGATGGAGCTAAGGGTGGGGACGTTGGGGGTGCCGCAGCCACACAAGTTGGCAGGGGTTGCCACGACTGGGAGGAGATGTTGAATTGAAACGGCGGGGAAGATGGTCGATGGATGTTTGCTTGGGCTACCTTTTTTTCAGAATGGGACAGGTTCTTTTTGGCTAGCTGTGGGCTTGAGACTCTTGAGAACCAAAGCTTTCACTTAGAAGGGCCTACACGGCACCCATCATAATCATCTCTCATCATTCATGCATTAGAAACTATTATTTCTGTTTTTAATTGAGAGATGGAGATCATGGAATCTAACCAGTAGAGATGAAATTATTATTTTTAACTTTTATTTTTTTGACTTAGAGATACACACACCTTCCAAGAGAGAGAGGGGGAGAGAGAAATAAGTTCTCTTTTCTAATGTGCAAATATTCATGCAATATTTTCTTGTATAACATTTTGTATTTAAAACATTCCCTTTACATCTATATAACCTGTACCCATCAATCCAGCCCCCAATTGTGTGAGAACTAATTTCATGAGAACGGTGTGAGAACCGCTCCCAATTCGACATGTCTCTACCATTTTGGAGTGTGTGCTCAGCTTTAACCATGGTTTACAAAGTGGGTCTCACCTTGCTTTTTCCTTCTTGACAAGAAAACCCAAAACACAAAAGATCTTAGAGGGAAAAAAAAAACCCTACCAGCCCTACTCGCTCCCCCATTTACCAGTCGTCGGTCCTTACTGGCCCTACTCTCTCATTCATTGACTGTTAGGGTGTGTTCATCAAGGAGTTTGGATTATCCTCTACTCCACCGCTTGTGAGGAAGCATGTCTTCCGGATTGGTTTACCAAGATGCTCTAATTAATATGTACAAATCACACAAGGAGTATCTATTTTCGAGGAACTAATAAGCATTGATGTACTTGAAGATAGAATGTATTTTTATTTAAATTAAGCCATCAAACCATAAGGTATTTTGAAATTAGATGTGAGAGGATGTTCTATCCTGATTAACTAAATTGTTCAACAAGAACAAATGGATAGAAGAAAAGCATTGTCATGTCTAATTGCAAGAACTGAAAAGATATTCAGAGTTACATAGCAAGAACAATGTGTATATGATTGTTTTAGGATACATTTACTGATAAAGACCTTCTCAACATGTAACATTTGCATTGAGAGGACCGGCGACTTAAGCTTTTGGTGACCGGTAAACGAGGGACCACAGACGAAGGCGGAGCGAGGAGGGCCAGTAGGGTTTTTTTTTTCCTCTCCGATCTTAAGCGTTTTGGGTTTTCTTGTAGAGGAGGAGAAGGCAAGGTGGGACCCACATTGTAAATCGTGGTTTTCATGTTAAAGCTGGGCATGTGCTCCAAAAAGGCAGAGATGAGTCGAACTGGGATTGGTTCTTACACGGTTCTCATGAAATTAGTTCTTATACAATTCGAGGCCAATCAATCCTAATTAGTGTACAATGATTGATTCCCAATATTTTTTTTAGATTTTTTGGTATTGCAATTTAGGGGTTTCTAAGTCTTGTCCTTCCTCCTTCCAAATCAATTTTGGCTTTTCTCTCATGCTTTCACTCTCATCTGACTATGATCTAGGGGGGAAGGGGGTGAGGTTCTATTTCTTTTCTCTATCAATGAGCTCCAAGAAAATTTTATTTTAAGTCTTTGACAAAAAAACGTTATGAAAATTGATCATGCTCATGTTTAGAGAGAACCATTGGAGAGTCTCAACACATAAATAAGCTACAAGGTTTCTTTAATTATTGACCAAAAAAATGGTGTTTCCATTAGAATGGGGTCCTGAAGATTCAAAATATTGAATCTAACCCTTCTGAAAGATTCGATCGATTAAACCCACCCATTTCAATCGATCGAAACATGTTTGATTGGTCGAGTAGAATGGTTTTTAAATCAAATCCATTTCAATTAGATTTTTAATTCTAAGACCTGTTTCTATTGTAAAAACCCAAAAGTGTGCACGAATAAAAAAATACTATTACATTTGTCACACTTGGGTTCGGCGAATGAATAGTAACAACCTCATTTGCCCAAAATTAAAGGATCTCAGATACCTATTTTCGCAACCAAAAGTGTGCGCGAATGCATTGTTCACATTCTCGCACTACGAAAACCAGAAGCTGAAATTTAACTTTATCTTCTTTCGGGGTGGTTATTTTGGATAACCACGACTGTTAAAAGTTTCTTAACTATCCAGGAGATGGAAGATGATGGATTCTCGTATAGAAGAATCACCTATATCTTTAGGATAAGGATTTTGAAGAATCTCACTCCAACAAAGACGCCATGGAAGAGATAGAGTTCTTCATCAACAAAAACTGTTCTCTAACTTATTTTGGCATCTATAAATACTCCAGAGCCGCACGAGAAAGAGAGCTTTTTAGAAGTACTCAGAATTCTTAGAAGTTAGAGAAGTTTTGAAGATCTATCGTAAGCATAAGTTCTCAAAAACCAAGCAAACTATACCTATCCCTTGAAGGCACGTAAGTTACCTCTCTTCCAAAAGAGGAAGAAGTTAGTCCATTATACCTCTGCAATCTCGCCAATGAAGATATCATAGGAAATTTAATGACGAATCAAGTCATGACTAGGTAAATTTGCTGGTGTATGAACAGTGTAATCATATATATATATATATATGCTAAATAAAAAAATTATTATCTTCTCTTTCATCCTTCCCCCTTCGTCACGTTCATGCAACTTTATTTTACAATACATGCCGAGAAACTTAAAGTTAATCAGAAGTTGGTTGTGTTAAACGACTATAATTAACAAGTCTATCAGACGACTATAATTAACAAGTCTATCAGACTTTGAGTTTTAGTCCTCACTCATAAAATAATAAACTAGCCTCTAAAATAGCTAGGTAATTTGTTCAACGAATTTCGCCTTGTACGGCTTGAAATTTGGTGTTACAAATTTCTAGCACACTCGGTAGGACTATACTTTCCTCTCATCTCCCTTTAAGTTTCGTTGTATTAATGCGTGTTTCCTTCTTTCATAGGTACCTCAATGGAGTTGTAACCATGGAACCATTTGCCGGTTCACCATAAGTCACACCGAAAACATGGGTTGACGCTTTGGTCTCCCCACCACCATCTGTTCATACGGTTGAGGCTTTGGTCTCCCAAAAGTCACTTGTGGTTGAGACTCTGGTCTCCCAACAGAGGGTTGAGGCTTCGGTCTCCCTAACTTCACTAGGGGTTGAGGCTTTGGTCTCCCCTCGGATAGTAGCAGCATTGCATGTTTTTGTTAAAAATGGCAATCATAATGTTAAACCAAGGGGTTATAATCCCCAGATCACTTTGAATAATTCAAGGAAACAATGGATACCTAAGTCTGAGCCGAACCTTCACACAAGGGTCATTAAAACCTCTAGAAAAGCATAGATTGTTGATTTGGGTAAAGGCCCAGAATTCCATTCGACGTAGTTATATTGCACAAATGAGGATGAATATTCACATTCGTTGGGGTCTGAACCCCGCGAATGATGTGAAAAATCCTCATTCGCAGTGAAACAATCGCCGCCACAGACGACAACATACATGGAGAAGGGGGAAGTCTTGGATGTCTAAGTCTAAAACTAATCTTCAATTACTCGGCTCTACTCACCAAGAGGAAGTCCAAGTCAGCCACCTTGATTGATTCATAGACCCTTTGTTGCAAACATCTCCCATGAATGAGAATGAAGTTTCCCATTCACGCAAGAATGTCCGTTCACGAAAGCGACAACATTCGCACGATGTTATTGTGGTGAATGAACAAAAGGTTCCCATATTCGCGCACATCCAACATGAGGAAAAGTCTCATTCACACGCATCCATTAGCGCAAGTGAAAATTTCCATTCGCCATCAAAGAACCAAAATTTGACTACAGTACACATTACTCTCACAAAAGTTCCTATAATGCTCAAGGACCAGATAGAAGAATAGGTTATCAACTAGAATGGGGCATTCAGGCCACCTAATCATAAAAAAAATTCACACAATAAGAAAAAGAAATCCAAAGTAGGAACCACTGGAAGTCCTACTCTATCAAAAGAGTTGCAATAGGACAATGTGGTCATCCAAATCCCATATGTGTCGTGCAATCGACAACGTAATCAGGTAAGGGTAGAGTTAAGGAACTCGATACTGTTAACCCAATTCAAACCACTCAGGGGGCTTGAAGAAAACAAACCACCAAAAAGAATAAGGGTGTTATCCCCTGAACAAAAGTGAAAAAGAAACATTACAAAAAGGCAAAGGGCCAGAGCACACAAGTTCTTCTTGTTAGAATAGGTGTCCTGACAAAGCCATCATGGATATTTTTTATGTTATTTTATTTGTTTGACATTTATAATAAAATATTTTAGTTCATCATCACATGTATATAATATG
>JAOXJP010182125.1:0-12438 GCA_025762735.1 Platanus orientalis
GATTTACACTTTTTAGGGGGGGTGCTTATCACTTTTTGATGCTGATGTGTACATCCCTTGGTCTGTGTGCACACATTGCACACGGATTTTGTGTGCACAGAATCCGAACTCCACCTTTTTGGTTTCACTTATATCAAGCGTTAATCATGCATCAAACTGTTCCTTATAAGTGTCTTAATTATTGCTATGTCATGACCAAACCATCTCCGTGATTGGTTATTCCTAAGTTCTTTTGATTGCATTGATATCTCCCTAATTCTATCCTTTCTATCACATATCCACTTCAACGTCATTATCTCGGCTACACCCATTACATCATACTTTTATTTTCACTTATGGAGGTAATTCTTGGGTACTATTGGTTATATTATTATCTAATTTTATCCTTTATAATCTCATCATTCATCCACCTCAATGTCATTATCTTAACAACACTCATTTTATGGAGTCTTGAACCTTAAGCATTATGAGGATTCGAAATCATCTCTAGTCTGAATGGACAGATACCATTCCATTACCAATCAATGTGTGACATGTGACATGATAAATGGTGTTGAGTCAATATATTTGGGTCAAAGGAAGGTATTATGGTAAATACACAAATGGATAAGTATCTTTGTATTTATTCATGCAACCTGTCACGTCTTGAACAGAGACCGGAGTAATTGACACGATGTCTGACAAAGGGTGCATGAATAAATAACAGGTACTTATCCATTTGTGTATTTACCATAATACCTTCCTCTGACCCATGTGTATTGGTTCGAACACCCTTTGTCAGGCCAGGTGTCACACACTAATTAGTAATGAAGTGATATCAATCCATTCACTGGAGATGATTCAATTCAGTCTTTCTTTCCCTCTTTTTTGGTCTAGCTATGGGTTTGGCTTGGGCCTACATCACATCGACCACACAAGGCGGGACCCAGACTAAGCGGAGAGAACCAGAGCAGGCAACTCACATTGTGCACTGCATATAAGGGGGTTCAACCTGAGTCTTCATGGTCATCTTACAAGATTTTTCATTGATCATGAAGATTCGTGTTTGTGAGTCACTTCATGGTCATCTTACGATTTTTAATTGATCACGAAGATTAGTGTTTGTGAGTCACTTGACTGGTTTCTGACAGGGAGAATGTCCTTATCTTGGCTCTACTCATTGTATGGATTCTTGATTTTTCAACATTCTGTTTTATAACCATATTTGGTCCTACGGTCCTCTTATAAGACTTTTTAATTGAATACGATGATTGGTATTTGACTATCACATGACTATACTGTGAGAGAGAGAGAGAGAGAGAGAGAGGTTGGATACACTGACCCATACAACAACTCAGAATGAAAAGAACTTCATTACTGTTTCAATCCAGACAACGAATTTCTGCCCCACCTTCGTATTAGCACCATCAGGCAATTTTGTTGACATATTGGTAAGGAACTGTGACTGTTCCTCTTTCTTCCCATGATTCATGCTTCAGGCTCTTCAATTCTTTATCTAAGGAACAAAATAGATGTATTAGAGTCAATAGAAACTCTAACACCCCGCATCTATTTTTGAAATTTGCAAAAAATATACTATTATAATGATTATTGTGTGATTGCCAACATATGTGTTATGTATTAGAGTCAAAGAAAACTCTAACGCCCCACATCTTTTGAAATTTATCAAAATATATTATTATAATGATTATTGTGTGAATGGCAACATATGTGTTAGTACTTGTCGCTCTTTTGCTGTTTATGTGATATGAGATTGAACAAGAAAGAAAGGGAAGTGTATGAGTTTGAATGGAAATCTCAAAACTCAAAAATATGAAAAATTTGTCAGATCAGATCGATCAAAAAGTGTCTGATCGATCAGGATTTTAGCAACAATGTTTGGTCTATCAAAGGGTCTCAGAAGCACAAACCACACAATGTCTGGTTGATCAAAGGTGTTTTCTGATCGATTAGAAAGTGCTTGATTGATCAGACATAGGAAAAATGTAAAATTTTGAGATTTTACTTAAAAAAGATTTTTGCTTCTAATTTCGTGTGGGATTCATTTGTGACAAAATAAAACCCTAGTATTACCTATTTGAGACCTAAAAACATAAAAAAAGAGTAAAGGGAATGAAAGGAGATGAGGCTAAGGAGAAATGAGAGAGAAATCCCTAATTTAACAAATGTAAGCCATGGAATCCAAAACCTTGGAAAATTTATCTTATTTTTGGAGTTTTCATTAAATCTCATTGTTCTTGATGCCCTACACCATTGAAATTACAAAGAAAGGAGATTTAAAAGATTTCTTGGAAGGTTGAATAAAAGAGTTTGGGGGTTTCAAGAAAGATTGTTGTGGAACTAGTGATAATAAGTAGTTATATATGATATGCATTTATTTTATTGTTCATTAGGTTATTAAAAATCATTATTTTCAAAGCTTATGATATGTAAATGATTATACTTAATATGTACATGATTTTCCTTGTTAGTATTTCAAAACTTTGTCTAAACTTGTGATTTGCAAGTGATTATGTGTTTTTCTTATTAGGATCTTAGAAATCATTATTTAAACTTGTGATTTGTGTTCATTTGGAGGTTTTTGGTTATCAAAATATATAGATTCAACCATGTTTTCTCAAGAAGATTTATGAAACGATTTAAGTTCTCAGATGAATTTTGAAGTATTTCTATCATTATACAACATTTTATACTTGTTTATGAAATGAAAATGTTTCATAAACAAAAGGATTCAGTTGATGAGGTTTAGGTTAAGGGCCTAATTGTATGTGAGAAGAAAAATAAGAAGGGATTTTAATGCAGCATACATGTAGGTGAGTGTGTGTGTGTTATAGGAGACTAAGCATGGAATATCATAGGTGATGTAGCAAAATAAATTAGATTCCTACCAATACCAAAGCATGCAAATATAGTTGGTTTTCAAGTGTGTTCAGATATGCAATATAAAATGTTCAAGTAAACAAAGTAATGAAAAATTTATATCCTAATGTATATGCTTAGAAACCCAACAAATTATAGAACAATCAATGTCCAACTTGCTGGCTGAAAATTAAAGGGGATAAAAAACATGGTCAAATTTGTTTAAAGTGGTGAATTCAATATAGAATGCAAGAGACATGTCATAGGGTTGAACCAATATGGGTTATTGGCCTAATGGTGCTTTTCCAAAGTGATGAAAAAGTTCTATAGGCTGCTAACACAGAAAATCCAGTAAATTATTCTCATGGACATTTTACAAACATGTGGAATGTATCAAATTTAAAATAAATTAAAACATAGGATTTAAAAGGCTAAAAAACATGACTTTGCAAGGAAAATTTAAGGGGTTTGATGGAGGTTGATTGACCTCAAAATTGTGGCCTGTAGGTTCAAATAAACCCCCAAAAAATTAGCCCACAACAATCCCCATTCATGCCAATAAAACCACATAAGTTCTACTGAAGAAAGGAAATAAGAAAGAGCTGAAAATTGGAAGTGTGCACCTAATGTTGAAGTAGCTGAATTCCCAGATGTCATCTAGCAAGAAGCCTCACCATATTCCATGTTAAATCCAATGAATCAATCTCTGAATTGAAGAAAGCACAATGATGTCTAGAATTTAAAGATGCCGCCCCACCTAGAGAAACCTTATTGAGATTTCCTTAGGGTTTTGAAAATATGACTCCACTTCTATACTAGGTGTGTTGCCTAAGCCTTATGGAGCTCCTAGGATATTTAAACAACTCCGAGTCGATGTTTATTGATGTTGATGATGAAATCTCTTGTCAAGGTAATTTTTTTTTTTTTTTTTTGAAAATTTGAAAATAATAAAAATAGAGAATAGAGAAAAAGGAAGAAAACCTTTTAACCTAAAAGGAAAGAACTAGTCTCCACCACCATCGTTAACTTAGAAAAGCTCCAAACCCTTTCCAAGGTTTAGCACTAGGTATTCACAACCAGAGAGAGAATTTCAATTTTTTTTCCTTCCTTAAAAAGAGGAGGCGTGTGGGTACTCTTATAGAGCTCCCCATGCCTAGGGCTACATAATAATGGGTCCTTAGGACCAAAATACCCATGTTTAGACAAATTTGCTCCAACATACCCCTAAAACATTAAATTAGACTAAAATAACTCTTATAAAATAAATTCTTCCTAAAATACCATCAAAACTAGCTTTCCTTACAATGTGACGTAAAATAAAATGTAACATGAAAATAAACAACTACTAAGCAATAAAAAAAATCCCTAAACATAAATTTAATTCTCCAAAGTTTAGAAAATCAATGTGAGCCCCTATCCGAACCATAGCAAGGGCTCGGATCTCCTTCGTCGCCTCTAATAAGTTTGAAGAGTACCACCCTTAGTCTTGATGTCCTCATAAAATTTGATAAATCTTAGGAGGATGTAGAATGTTATTATTGACATAAGTAATGTCACATTAAGGCTAATTGTCCTAAACTCAAAAAAGAAAATAAAAGAAAAGAAAAGAAGGAAATAAAAGTTTACTCTTTGGATGAAGCTATCATTACGGAAGAAAATTTAGATGTAGATGCTGACATGATTCTATCTGTCGTTGGAGATGATGGTTTTCAAAACATTTGGATTTTAAATTTGGGTTGTCCTTATCGTATGTATCCTAATAAAGATTTGGTTTCCACCTATTAGCCCATTAAAGGTGGAGTTGTTTTCATGATGATGGTACACCATGCGAGATTATGGGGATAGGTACAATCAAGATCAAGATGTATGATGGGGTTCTGAGAACATTGATAAGTATTCGGCATGTTTCGGATTTAAAGAAGAATCTTATTTCTTTTGGTGAACTGAATTCTAGTAGATATAAACCTTTCATTGAAAACGAATCCATGAAGATTCTTCAAGGTGTTCAGGTTGTTTTTGAAGTAAGAAAGGTTGAGGACCTTTATGTATTGCTTAGAAACACCATTCAAGGTAGAGAACTTGTCTTCTGCACCATATTTAGGTATACTCTGTATGCAATCGTAACATAGGCGGATGGTCACATTTGTGTATGATGTTTGGCAGATTTGAGCAAATGGAGTTTAGTCTATGGTAAGATGTTTAAGTTTTGTGAGCGTTGTGCTCATGGAAAGCAACACAGGTTTTACTTTTGATGTTAGCTATCAAATTTAGGATTAAAGCCCGTAGGCAACTCAAAGACATGGCTCTTCTTAACAAATTTCTGGAAAATAATTGGGTCTACAGCATAAAGACCAGGAAGAGTTGCATAGTAACTCAAAGACATGGCTCTTCCAAATACAGCACAAACTAGATTAGTGGGCGGAAACTAACTGATCACCATGCTTCAACTGCCACATTTGCTGGTGTAACTCATATACTCCGGCTTGCTGTATAACTTCAGAATATGTCTTCTCAAGAGAGCATCCCTTATCTCCTTGGAAGACTTCAAATATAGACAAATGTTGCATAAAATAAAGCAACAAGAGACAACCAACTAAGGCATTTTCAACACGTTACTCAGGAAACGTAGGATCGTTAGGATTTGGGGTTGGAAGTTCTCAGGAAAATATTCCCAGCTGCATCGGCCCAAAATAGACCACTGGACTGATTGAGACTAAGCCAAGTAATTGGTTCTATCAAGCTTCACAATTGTAATGGGAGCACTAGAGTGATCTTGGAGAACATTGCCATTGCTAGAATTAAAGGTACTTGATGAAGAAGGGTTAGATTTAATCTGATTAACTTCAGATACTGTGACTCAACAAAAGATAGGGCTGCACACACACAAGAATAATCCCACTTGGTATACAAGTTGTCACACACCACTGGATTGCAAACAAGGGAGTCACAACACACTGAAATGGACAATAAAACCATTGCCATACCATGATTTCAATAGAGAACAACGGCAACCTACAAACCACAGCATATGATGGACTACACAGTTTGTATAATACAAGCTTGTAAGAATGCAAAACATGATATATCACCACATCTTAGATCAAATCGAGCTTGGACAAGCTTTAATCATTAATAAACAAACAACTGACATCCCAGAACATGGTGTCAAGAATTACCAAGCATTAACCATCAGCCGTGAAACAAAACCAGGGTGAAATAGGACCTGGTGGTTAAAATAGTGGTGGAAACCTTTCACTGAATGCTCAAATCTCAATGAAATTTAAGAAAACTTATCCGAAAACATCACACACAATTAGAGACTACAAACGTCTAAATGGATCGACTAAAAACTTCTCATAGTGATGGATTGAACAAATCCATCAAATGAGAAAAATCTTAAAAATTCTTGACAGATGTATTAAAATCCCAAATCAATTAAAACTATCATAAAAAAAAAAAAAAAATTCAGTTCTACATAGAACATGAGATTTTGTCACTGACCTAACAAGTCCGTATGGATGGTGATGTCATCCATATGATATGATGATGTCAGCAAATTGGCGCTAAAGCTTTGAGCAATTTCATGGACCTCATTAGGGATCTGATGGTGTGACTTTAATTCCAAGTTGAAATGGAAAGTACAGTGTGTTAGGGTTTAATTAAGAAGAAGAAAGTATTTGGGGAGGAATAGTCATATGGAGAGTTATGAGATACTTCCACATATTTTCTATCATATAAGAATATAGTAAATAAAATAAGAAAACATGTATTGAGTTTTTACAAGAATAGTGTGTTGTCAATTGATTTGTTTTAGCATAGAGGGACAATAAAAAAGAAAAAGAATTAACAGAGGAGAGAGAAAATTGATAATGACGAGAAATGCTACTATTTTTTTTTTTTTTTTTTTTGAGAGTTTTTACTCGTTTAGGGTTTTAATAATGGTTAAGCACCAACGCTTTTCAATAATGGGTCACCTGTCGTTTCCCCTAAAACCGTTTTGCACATTTAACTTTTATCCATTCTATGAAAAATCATCGCGATCTTTTCCAAACCAAATTCATCTGGCATGCCAGTGCGGTGCCTATTGGTAATCTTCGGCCCAGCTGCAGTTCTGTCCATGTTCACACTTCACTCTACGACATCAGCTAATTAAACCGTACCTGTCTCAAGTGGCCTCATACTGCAACTAGGCCTCATACTGTAGTTTCATAATCCCTTGCCTTGAAAAGAGACAGAAGACTAGCTCTCATGGTTTAAGATCATTGACCATTGGCTCTTTTACTTTGCCACTCCTAAATAAGCTATCTCATATATATAATTAAAAAAAAGAAGAAGAAAAATCCGAGTCAAAAGACACCTTGCACATGCCTCTTGTTGACCAGTGCACAGAAATGAGGAATGCATCAAGCGAAGTAACAACCCACTGGTTCATTAGTAAAAATCTAGAAAGAAAGCTGGGGAGCAATGTAAACTTGGCAAACATAAACTTTCCTATTGATCACCGAATTTTGGTGATTTATGAGATAAGTTTACAGACTAAGTGCTCCCAATCTGGTGGAGGTGAATATAGTTCAGCATACATACAGTAAATCAGGGGGAGGGGCTTCCCCAGTACATCTAAAGGCTTGTACCCTTTGGGATGCTTTTTCTATTTAACCTCCTCAAATGGTTCTCTATTGTACAATTAATTGCAGATGGAAGAACGGCTGATCTGCAAAGCTTCAAGAATGGGGGAAAAAAAAATTGTATCTCCCTTGGCAGGCGAAGTGGCAATAGAGATGTGGCATGGCGAGTGTACAAGAAACCCAGACAGAAAACACATATTGGAGCAGATGGTTGGGGCTCACCGATAAATAAAGTGATACGTTATTTATGCAGCAAATATCCTGCTGCTGGATTGACTGCAGGGTAACTGTGACTTGCACTGCTACTGAAAGCTCCCTTTCGTCAAGAGGAAAATGATATCCGATTTTCTCGACTTCTAATTAACAGACCACGCTGGAACTGATCACCAAAATCATTCCAAAGCATGAAATTCAAAGGTGGCCTGAACTTTTCAAAAGAGAGCAACCACTATTCCACTGCCTCTACTCAGAGTCCAAGTCTATGCAGAGGTTCAACCGTGGCCTAACAGACCGTGGTTGGCACGGATAAGAGAAAGAGCTTCCTGACTTTTGCCTATTTGTAGTTGTCATGTCAGACCGATTGTCATTCATACTCAGAAGCAAAGAAGCTGCAAACAAGAAACAAAATTCTGTCAGCCAAATAGACAAAACTTACATGCTTTTGCATTAGGATGGAAGACTAGTGAACCTTCTAATTGATAGGTCCAACCTGTTATATTGGGCCAGAAATTAAAATGATGAGATAATCTTGGACTTTCAATATCCACATTCATTTTGCACGGGGGACTTGCAGGAACAAATCTATCAATTATACTTTTTTTTAGATATTCAGTGAGATCAACTTTTAACCTAGATATCCTGTGATACAAAGCACAAAGGAAAACAAAACAATAGCACCACCATATCAATCTGAAAAGATGAGAATATACCAGTGTCAACTAAAGATTCCTCCATCCTACCCTCCCTGGATGCAAATTGGTGCCTCGAATTCAATTTATTTGTGGATGCAGAGTCACCATGTCCCCCACTGCCACTGCCACTGCCACCACCACCACCACCACCACCAAGACTAAGAGAAATCCAGTCCTCAGTATGGACACCACTCGACATATCATGTTGGCCTCTCAAATCAGGCTGCGCTGGGACAACTGCTGGCTGAGTGGGCAAAAAAATTTGCAGAGAGGGATCATCCCCACCAAACGCCAAGGAGTTATCAACCAATTCATCATTTATGTCAGGGTTGGGATGGCAAACAGGAGTTGAGACATGAGTAGCAGGCCCCATAGCTGTCTTTGGGGCCAACACATACCCATTCATTGGTGTAGGACAGGCAACAGAAGTACGCTGTACATTGTCAATAGTCTCTGACACATCTGCATCCATACCGAATAATTGAAAACCAGGACCTGCATTTGTACCAGATGACAATGACCAGAGTGGCATCCCAAAATCATCCCCGTTAACATCATAGAGAAGGCTCATACTCCCACCATTAACAAGAGCTGGATTTTCTTGGTATGAGTCTGGAACTCCAGGAGGGGGAACAGGAAAAGGAATCCCACTTGGATCGGCTTTACCAGTCTCATAAACAGTTTTAGTAGAAACCATATTTTCATTATCATCCTCCGAATCACTGAGAATTATGACATCTGCATCAGTTAATGGTGCAGAAGCATTTCCAATGGCAACTCCATATGTTGGGTCAAAATTCAGAGAAATAGAATCGAGCTCATTGCCATTGTTGGTAGAAAAATCGAAATGTCCATTGCCCTCCTGATTAACACTTGGATCATCACTGTCTCTACAACTTCCAGTGGCACTGCTGCTCATTGGCATGACTTTTTGACAGTATTTTTCCAACTTCTCTTGTAATTGATTTCCAGAAGAGAGGTTGCGCATATCTTCAGGTTTGCTGACTTCCCAAATTCCATTGTGGTTCTTTCTGATACCTAGTTTCAGACCAGTATATCCTTCTGAAGCACCTTCCTGCTTGATATGCTTTGAGGTTTCCAATGGTTTCACAACTCCATCAACGGTGACACAAAGAGAACCATCAGGAAAATGCCATTGTGCTAGATCCCTACGCTCATTTTCATTCTTTGCACGCCAAGAACCATCGGGCCTCACATCAATCTCGTTCAGATCTTCTCCACAATCCTGCATCTGTTTCACCGGATCATATAAGTAAGAATATAGGAACAATGATAGATAAAATTCAGGTGGTCGAGAGTAAGCACTACCATAGTTGTTATGCGATTGAAATATGGGTCAATGATAATATTCTCCAATGAGTAGTTCTTTAGGCAAATGGGACATTGCCACTGCAGCCAAAATACAATGCATATTCAAATATACCAACTAGGTAAAAGAAGACAAAACAAACAAAACTAAATAACATCCTGAGCTGCTTGCCTTCCTGGAACGCTGGTTAAGTTCGACAAAAGTTTCAAGATCAAAACAGCCCATATGTGCACAAGGTTTGAACCTGCCAGCGATCTTCATCCTAGACCCACTCATCTGCAATTCACACACACATACACAACTGTCAGCCATTGCTGAGTGAAAATTACTTGCTACAGGAAACTCCTACAGTATCACATTCAGTAGATTCATAGTATGCACGGCTTTAATGTGAGCCGAATTCTGTTTCAAGGAGAATAATTGTGGAAGTACTTTTTTCCAAGATTAATTTATATGGCATAGAGATTGGTGTGGGATCTACTTGGCATAGAGATAGGTGTGGGTCTGATTGCTACTGTGGCGTAGATTGTTTGACGAATCCATGGTTTCAAATTTCCATGAAATTTCTCTACTTTAGGGATGGCAAACTGAAATACTAAAGGAGTTCGTAAAGTCAAAAATTTTACCAACACTCAACTAATTTCTCCAAATTTCTGATATTGATACTTTGGATGGGAACTATTCAGAGACCAAGATAAAATCCACCCCAAATCCCTTCTTTGGATACAATTTTTGGTTTAGTTTATTCTAGGGAAAAAATAACAACTCCACTTCAAACCATGGTTCAGAATTTCATAAAATTCAACGAAATATTGACAAAATTTTCCCATACATAGGGCCAGCGACAAGAAAAACAAGGGGAATACAAAAGCTCCAAAAATTCATCAAAATTTTAACAAAATTCCACCAATATCAGCGAAATTTTGGTGAATTTCATTGATATTGATGCTTTCAAAAGAAGTTCTTCTGCCTAAGCAAAACCCACTCCAAATCCTTTCTTTTGCTATAACTTTTAGTTTTGCCCTCATTCAAGGTCTATACAAAGCCCCAGATTTCGTGCACACAAAAGAGGTACGCAGGTTGTGCGTATGATCCAGGGGGCGGACACATCAGCGTTGAAACATTCTTGTGAAAATTCAGAGAACTTTTCATAATTCCATAGGGGGAAATATCAATCGAAATTGAAACTTTTTTCCTTATTTCAATCCACTGTGGTAAACAATACTGTTTAAATTTTAATTACAACTTGTACATAAAATTGACCACACACATTTAAAAATTATAAAGATACATAAATCAAAGTCATACATAATAATTAAAAATTATATACAAAATTGATAACAAACACACACACTCTTAAAAATTATGAAAAAATTATAAAGATACAAAATAAGATTTGTCTTGGGTAAACTATTATGCATCTATGTTATATAAAGTTTATTAACCAAAAAAAAAAAAAGAAAAAAGAAAAGAGAAAAAGGATAGAAACAAAGTAAAGTTGTCATGCTATTTCACGTGTATGGTAGCCATTACTAAAAAAATAAGAGGTTTGCTAGCCATTTATTTACTTATGTGATTAAGTTTATAAAATCGTGCTATTAATTTAATTAGTGTAAAACAAAAATAATATTTCAGAAGATAGCTAAAAATCGCAAGTAAAGGCTATATAGTTTGGGCTATGGAACCAGAGATGAACAACCACATACACTTCTATAGCTACATGAAATATATGTGGCAGTGTCTACCTGGTATCCACTGACTGGTAAAATGAATAATATAGAAGAGGACAAAGACCAACAGAATGCTCATGAGTAAATGTCTCGGACTCTCGATATCATAACATGATGAATAGCATTTAATATTGCAATTATGTGGAAAGGCTAATCCAACGAAAAGAAGCATCCAGATTTCAATTGCAAGGGTATTTCAATAATTTCACACCTTGGAATGGGTAACACATGGATCCATATCTTCATTTTGTAGTCAAAAGATCCTTTAGTCATTTAGAATTAAATTTAATTGGTTTAACAGTAAGATTTCTATTAGGTAGAAAAGTTTTATTCTTGTAACTTCTTAGGCCTAACTTTTGAAGATCAAAATTTGTTGTTTGCTTGATTTTGGTATCATTAGAGAGGATGTTCAGTTAGCTTTCCAATGAGACCAAGATCTAGCAAATCTAATGCCGTTTGGAGACTTATGGCCAAAATATCGGCAAATTATCAAAATATGAAGGGATTTGAGTATTGGTCAAGGTTTGATTAAGATTAGAGATAGAGTTTTGTCTATAAATATAGAGATGGAGCGGTGTAAATACAGAATTTTAAGTTTTCTTGAATGAATGAGAATTTATTTAGGTTGAAGGTGATGTGCATGAAACATGTTAATGAAAATTCTTTCATAAGTGCATTGTTAGTCTAACTTTTACATTATTTTACGACTAATTATAATTTATTCATGTTTTGTAAGTAATGTGGGCTTAACATGTTAATGAGTTTTATCCAAGGCTTAATGATGGACACCAAATCAAATGAGCTGAATCCAACTCAAAATTTAAAGACAATCTTCAAGATTTGATTGAGCCTAATCAGTTAAGGAGAGCAACCAATCAAATTTTCTAAATAGGGGAATAAGACCAAATTTGATTGAATCAAAGAATGGATGACCAAGCCACCTCTCACATCTTGCAAATTAAAAATGGATGATCAAGCCACCT
>JAOXJP010182136.1:0-12438 GCA_025762735.1 Platanus orientalis
GTATTAAGGTCAACATATTGGGCCCAATGGTCCTAGTTGACAGCCCCAAGAGTTGTAATAATTTAGGAGTTTGTTTTAGTAGGGATTCTATCCTTTAGAGATTTGATTTGTTTAGGAAGTTTTATTTAAAATAGGAGTTTTAGAATCTAGGAAGTTTATTTAACTTAGGTGATGTAGGATCCAAAGGGAAAGGATTCCTACACTAATTAAATAAGAACAAAAGCCAAGAGATTGAATCTTGAATTAATAAAGATTGCTAAAATTTTAAAGATATAATTCAAGAAACTAAATCTTTCAAAGAAATTAAGCAAACATTAAAGGAACCAATTTAAGAATCATTGAATATGCAAAGAGAAGCAAGAAATTAAAGAAAACAAAAGAGAAATTAAACAAAGAAAGAAGGAGAAAGAAGAGGGGAAAGAGAGAGAGAAAGAGGGTAGAATGCTCACCTCATGTGAGGAGTTGAGAGAGAAACTTTGGGATACCACATCCACTTCAACACACACGTCTTCTTTTAAAATATTCATTTTCAAATGATTTTCATTGATCTAATGCAGCCTTTAAATAAGCATTACATGAAAAATAAAATAAAATAAAATAAAATCCTTGATTACAAATCTTCTAACAAAATAAACTTGTCAAATAATAAAAGATTTCTTAAAATAATAAGATTTCTAAAGAGAAAAAAAACAGGAATCTTGGTTGTCACAATATTTGGTTTGTTGGCCAAGTTATTGGACCCCATAAGATCTTAAACAATCTCTCAAAATATTCTCCACAATCTTGGAGAAAATATCCCAAAATATTCTCTACAATCTTGGGGAATATTTGACTGCTGAATTGACATTGTGGGTCTCCCAAATATCTCTCAAATATTCTCTAAAATCTTAGAAAAAATTATAGATATCTTGCAACTCATATTGTGGGTCCTATGGACTGAGATGACATCCCATAAAAGACAAAAATACCATTGAAAATAAAATCCTATTAAAACTCTTGACAAACATTTCTTATTACATTCAACTCCTTAAGACTTAAAATAATTGTAAAACCCCCTTAAAACATAAAATTAACTCTACACTACTGGACATTCCATGGAAAACTATCCATGGTCTTTCAACTTTTTCTTCTTGACATGGTATGCTCCCGCATCATACTCTCCGAGTTTGAAGAAGTTCAACCATGAACTTATTGTGGTGGAAGGCTCAAATTCGAGGATGTGTACTTCAAGTTGAGGGTCTTTAATTTGTAGGGGTAGTAACCTTGAATTTATCATAAAGGAATGCAACATATGTGCTTCTTGAAGCAAGCTTGATCCTTTGGGCTGTAACTTGATGTCTTCCATAGGTTCCTCCTTGTCCTCAACTTTGTCCTCAATCTTGTCGTCAATTGGTGGCTCATCTTAAGGAGCAAATTCCTTTGGACTGGATTGCTCTTTTGAAGAATCTTCCTTAGGTGGATCTTCTTCATGTTGTAATTGTTATAATGTTCTTACACCTTGTACACTATGAGATTGCTCTAAAGGAGGGAGAACTGTCTAGGAATCTTCCTCATCTTGGAGAGGAGGTTGATAGGCTGCATTAGAAGATTCCAGTGGAAGCAATCTAGCAGCAATCATACTGAGAGTCTTTTGTAGTTCTGCCATTTGTGCCTGCATATCCTTCTCATCACTTTGAATGTCCTTCACGACGTGGTTAAGTTCTTGAATTTCCTTTGTATGCTCATCTGCAATGGTAGACAATGTATTCATGGTGTGGACCATGATTTAGGGTTATATAAACCCTCTCTGGAATACCCCAAAAAGGATTTAGGGTAGCCCTAAAACAATGGGAGGAGTTTTGTTGGGCTCTTCAACCTTATAGGGTATGCCCTAAAATGATTAGGGACATAAAGAGAAGTTCAACGATGTAAGAGTTTGTGATACATTCAGTTTAGGGTATGCCCTAAAATGATTAGGGACACAAAGAGAAGCTTGAGGATGTAAGAGGTTGGGATACATTAAATTTAGGGTATGACCTAAAATTATTTAGAAGTTTGGAAATATGCCCTAAATTAATTTGTGGCACTTTGAAAGAACCCTAAATACCAGAGATAACAGTGTGTACAATTTAAGAGATAAGTAAGAAATCAATTAGGCTTTTGTGGAAAGGATCCCAACTATTAAGAATTAATTGGAAAACCTTAAGCTTTGATATGAATTTGATGTAGGATTAAAAGGGAAAGGATTCCTACTCTAATTAAATAAGAAAAACCAAAAGATTGAATCTTGAATTAATAAAAATTGTTGAAATTTAAAAAAATAATTCAAGAAACTAAATTTTTCAAAGAAATTAGGCAAGAATTAAAAGAACCATTTCAAGAATGATTGAATATGTAAAGAGAAGCAGAAAATTAAAGAAAATAAGAGAGAATTTAGACAAAGAAAGAAGGAGAAAGAAGAGGGAAAAATAGAGAAAAAAGGTAAAATGCTCACTTCATGTGAGGGGTTGAGAGAGAAAACCTGGGATACCACACCCACTTCAACATAAATGTGTTTTCTTTTCAAATATTCATCTTCAACTGATTTTCATTGATCTAATGCGGTCTTTAAATAGGCATTAGATGGAGAAAAAAAAAATAAAAAATCCTAGATTCTAGATCTTCTAACAAAATAAACTTGCCAAATAATAAAAGACTTCTTAAAATAATAAGATTCATAAAGAAAGGAAATAGGAATCTTGTTCACCACAGTGTTTGGCTTGTTGGCTAAATTATTGGATCCCATAAGATCTTAAACAATCTTCCAAAATATTCATCATAATCTTAGAGAAAATATCCTAAATATTCTTTGTAAGCTTGACGAATATTGGATTGCTGAATTGGCATCGAGGGTCCCCCAAATATTCTCCAAAATCTTTGAGAATATTATAAATATCTTGTAACTCATATTGTGGGTCCAATGGACTGAGGTGACAGCCCGTAAAAAGATAAAAATACCCTTAAAAGTAAAATTCTATTCTACCCCTTGATAAACATGCCTTATTACATTCAACTCCCTAAGACTTAAAATAGTTGCAAAAATCCTTTTAAAACATAAAATTCTTAAAAACATAAAATTAACTCTACACTACCGGACATTCCATGGAATATTATTTATGGTCTTCCAACTTCTTTTTGACATGGTATGCTCCCGCATCATAGTGCCTATGCAAGTCCATATTCCTCTCTTGTTATAGAAAGATGCTTTTGTAGTTTCTGAGTTTGAGTGTGTATTTATACTTATTTGAATATTCTCTATAGTTTCAATGAATTTTATTCTCAATAATTTTCAAAATTTCACAGATTTTTCATTATTTTAAAGCATTCCACCACCCAAATCCCGAAATTTCCATTACTCAATTGTGTGAAATATCCATCAAAATTGAAATTCTGAATCATGCCTTTATTAAGTTGCTGGTTAGAACTTAAGAGTTCTTTTTTATGTTTTGTTTTCGGTTCTCATATTTGAATAGTTACTTGTGGAAGGCAAATTAGAGTTTTGACATTGATAATAAAGTTCTTTGTGGAAAACTCTTCATGAAATTATTATTCTAGTTGTTCTCTCTTTATTGGTGGTTATTGTCTACAAGGTTAACTTTGGTTTCAATACAAACTTTTGTCCTCTAAAAGTGGAATTATTTTGTGAAAGTTTATGGAAGTCCATGGAAACATCATAAAAGTCAAATAACCACCAATAAATCTTGGAATCATTACATTAGTAAGACAAGCATTTATAATGGTTTAAGGAGATTATCTTCTCATGACATGTGCTGTTGCACATATCTGGAATACCAAGGTTAATTTGACATCAGCATAAAAGTATGGAAATGATTAAGACTAGTATACTACATAATAAAGCAATGAAATTTATAAAGCCAAACTACAATCCATAAGTTTCAATTTTTTTTATTATTAAAAATGTTATTTAAAAAAAAAAAATACAGTAACTGATGGAAAAATATACATTTTTATTCTCTTATATTCCCATGTTTATTATATATAATTTTTTTATAAAAAAATTATTAAAACTTACATTTTAATAAATTATGGCATACCATAGGTCCAACTTACGGATGCTACATATAAAATATTTAGACTAAATCATGTGAATTTGGATTTTTTTATTTTTTATTTTTGTATTTTGTAAGTAAAAACTTTAAAAAATAAATAAAATTTTGACAGAAAAAGTTATACTGTCAAAGCGTAGAACTGACCAATTCATACAACATATAAAACACTCAGACTTAAACATATGAAAACTTTGAAAAAAGGTTTATTCCAAATTTTTCTACATTTCACAACAAAACATTATACAATTGACTTAACATTGTGCAAATGCATCAATAGGTGTTAAATGTTGATTTATTTGCATGTCAATCTGTGCATTTAACCATCAAAAAAGGGGGGAGGGGGGCACGTATTTTGAGTTACCAGGTTTCTTGAATGGGGGTTTGATCTCAAGTCTTCATTCTACAATCTAATCCTTTTTTTTTTGTTTTAAAATTCAAATGGGCACAAATAGAGTCCTAGATCTTAACTGTAGATGGCCTAAATCAAGGATTTTTGGCACAGAAGCAACGATCACATTTAGGAACCAACTGACTTATTTCATAATGTCAACCGACATGTAATTTTTATAACATTGTGGTTGACGTTTGTCAATTTCTATTAGCTGTTGTGCAATTCCCATATAATCCGACACATTTCGGTCAGTGTCAGCCAAAAATTTTTACTTTTTTATCAATAATTATCTGACTGCCTTGAATTGATAATGTACAATGATCTACGAAGATCTCAGTAGCTGGAATTTCTAACTAAGGACACCTGATTGTGCCCTAAGGATTTGGTACGACCCCCTAGGTCAGCCCGGCATGAGGGGCCAACACATCAGCACCAAAAAGTGAAAAGCATCTGCCAAAAAGTGTAAATCACTTTTTCGACGCTGATGTGTTGGCCCTTGATGTCGGTCTGACCTAAGGGGGTTGCACCAAATCCGAGGTGCTGATTGTGAGGTCAGAAACCAACTTTTGGGGCATCTTGCTGCCCAAGTATTCTATAAATCGTGGTTCATGCTTAATTGATTTATGGACTGTATTTCAATTTCTAAAATCAGAAGTTTGTCTTCTATATAGTTGGTCTGAGCTGCTCTTTTGTTACATTTAAAAATATCCAATGTAAATCAGTAACTTAATTCTTCTTTCCTCCCTAGTTGAATTCCTTTTGTTTCCTGGGTTTCGGCTTTATCAAACCCCCAGTATTACTTTTATGCCCTGTCTGGTTGCATGAAAAACTGATTTTCTCATGATTCTTTGCAAAATTTTCTCAAGAAAATCATTTTCAAGCTGTCTGGTTGCAATGAAAAGCTGGTTTTTCCATGGTTTTCTCATGATTATTTCTTTTCTTGTGGGATTTTCTTTTCAATCCTTTTCTATTCAATTCAAGGCAACCAACAGGGTTTACTCTTGGAACTATTGCCATTTTTATCATCAAATTTCTTCCCAACAAAAATTCATTCTTAATCTCTACTGTTTCATGGTGCAATACAGATTTCTCGACAAGGCAGCGATCGTGACCGACGAAGACGAAATCAAATCTTCCCAAAAGATCAATCTATGGAGGCTGAACACTGTCCACCGAGTCGAAGAGCTGAAATCACTAATCCGAATGGGACCCATATGGGCTTCTGGGATCCTCCTCATAACAGCCTACGCACAACAAAGCACCTTCTCCCTACAACAAGCCCGAACCATGGATCGCCACCTTATTAACTCCTTCCAAATCCCTCCCGGCTCCATGTCCGTCTTCACCATGGTCTTCATGCTCACCACAGTCACCATCTATGACCGCCTCTTCATCCCCGCAGCCCGTCGCTTCACCGGCGTCGACAGAGGCATCTCCTTCCTACTCCGAATGGGCATTGGTTTCACCATCTCTGTCTTCGCCACCTTCGTCGCCGGCTTCGTTGAGGTCAAGCGCAAACAGGTGGCGTCTGAGCATGGACTCACTGATAGCCCACATGCCACCATCCCGATTTCGGTCTGTTGGCTCATCCCACAGTATGGGCTTCATGGTATTGCTGAAGCTTTCATGTCGATTGGGCATCTTGAGTTTTTCTATGATCAGGCGCCTGAGAGCATGAAGAGCACAGCCACTGCTCTGTTTTGGATGGCAATCTCGATGGGTAATTATGTTAGTACGTTTATGGTTTCGCTCGTGCATAAGTTTAGTGCAGGGCCCGGGGGGTCGAACTGGCTTCCGGATAATTTGAACAAGGGAAGGTTGGAGTATTACTACTGGTTGATCACGTTGTTGCAAGTTTTGAATCTCATTTACTACTTGTTTTGTGCCAAGTTCTATACTTTGAAGCCGATCGAGCTCCGGCGGAAGGAGGTTGAGTGTGAAGGGGAGGTTGAGCTCTCTGGTAGGGTGTAGTTCATTTCTTTGATGGAAGATGGAAATGTGTTGAACTTATAGGGTTTGGATGTACACCTCTCTCTCTCTCTCTCAAGAAAAATATAAGGGGAAGATGTAAATAAAGAATGTTGGAGGTATCCACAAAATTGGTATGTATGCATGTGTATCCCTCTCTCCCTAAAGAAAAATATAAGGGGAAGATGTAAATAAAGAATGTTGGAGGTATCAACAAAATTGGTATGTATGCATGTGTATCCCAAGGTGCAATTTTGTCGATACCTCCAACATTCTTTATTTAGTGCCCTCTGCAACATGACAACCATTTAAAACTAAAAAAATTGCAACATAACAACCATTTGAAACTAATAGATTGATTGGATCAGCGATTGACATGAAAACAGATAGACTGCTCAAAGCATCCTATGATAAGAGAAACAGAAAAACAAAATTAGTTCAGTAATTTAAAGTTTGTTTTGCTTAAACAGGTAACTGGCCATATATGTGGTATGTATGCATGTGTATCCCACATATTTCAAGAAAAACCCATTCCATTCCCATCAACTTTCAACATGTAACAGTTTCCATACCGGCAAGAGGATTATAATAGCAAAGAAATAAAAGACCAGTAACATAAATTTTCCTATCCTTATTGGATTTTCATGTGTTCAAAGATTAAGTTCACTTCTAACAATTTTACATCTAACAAAAAACATGTAATGCAAATAAGTTTGTGAGGAGACATAGAACTAGTAATATATGTTGTATAGACAAGAAGAACTATTTACTATTACAAGTTACAACATTCTAACAACCTATAAAGAATGGATGCATGGGGTTGGGGTGAGGAGGCAATTTAAGCATGTAAAAAAAAAAATTGATGGAAAACGTAACTCTTTATTAGAAGAAAACAAAAAACAAATACAGAGATCGAAACAAACAGTCAAAGAAAAATTAAATCATCATAGCAACAATCCAGAATATGAGTTCCAACAAAATCTTCACCCAACCCCACTCCCCACTTAGCTAACCTATCAGCAAGTCATTCTAATCTCTACGAAGCTGGGCTAAAACAGCCAGCACATCCCTCACAAGGTTCCTAACTTCCCTTGATGAATGAGCTACCAAGAACCCATTTCTTTCCCATTTGCCCAACTAATCACAGTGAATGAGTCACCTTCAACCATGTAGTCCAAAATACCTCTATTTTTTGGCATTTGGAGTCCTTTTAGCAAGAAAACCAACTCCGCTTGGATCAATCCACAATTGCCAAGTGGACCGCACAAAGCAAATAATACTTTTCCTTGATGATCCCAAGCTACGCATCCGAAGCTAGCGGAACCTAGATTTCCAATGGAAAAGCCATCAAAATTAAGTTTCACTTTTCCTTCAAAATTGGAGGGAGGGATGAAAACAATACCCTTCATCTTCTATAATCATTCACATTATATTAATAGGAAATTATCATTAAATTTGTTAGTTTTATGGTGACAAGAAACTCAACAATGATGGAATAATTAAAATTTAATTTTCAAATTTTAGTTGCAAATGAGGATTAATCGCAAACCACAATCCAGTCGCTAAAAGTTCAGTAGCGAATGACATTGTCAATCGCGGCATAGTTCAATTGCGAGTTGGGTTCAGTAGCAGGCTTGGTTCAGTTGCGACATGCAATCTAAGTCGTGGTTTAATCTGTAAGTTGTATTTTTTTTTCTTTTGTCTTCTTCAATTTAGCATTATGTTTACCGATTGATCCAAACATAGAAGGTATCACCGTTACCATGTTTCTTAAAGATAATTGAGGCCTCTTAATAACGTGCAAGGGATATTGACCAAACTAACTCCGGGATACAATTTAGCAAGGGATATCGACCAAAAATCTAAGGGTTTAGTTTTGTAGAAAATCTTGCAGCATAATGGTGCCATAAAACAGTTTTCTTAAATCAAATCACTCAAAATATCAAAGTGATTTCTCTCAAGGAGAATACCGAATCTTAAGATGTTACTCTATTGAATCTAGTAATCTTTCTTGCAAAGAGAGTGGGGATTCACACAAGAGTGTTGGTTACAAGAACTCAAGTCTATACGCTTTTCAAAGAAGATAACTGAATTCTAGAACCATATGCACAATGAGAAAAGAGAAAGACAGATTAAAAAGATGAAGATCACAAGTAGTATAGCATTTCCATCTTCTTCTTCTTTAAATAAATTCTTTTGGAATACACGCAACAACTTCTTTTTCTTCATCTTATTTTCTCAAAGAAAACGCTAATGCAATCACCAATATTCATCACTCAACAAAATTTCAATTTTAATTTCATTCTTAGAAGGATATTTATATAGTGGGAGGGAATTAGGGTTTTGAGGAACACTTAATAACATGAGAGAGAGGAGAGTGCGGTAACCCAAGCCCACTCTCACACGTCTCTCCGATATGGTTTTAATAGTAAAATTTCAATCATAAGTGAATTATTTCATGTTTGGCAAAGCCACTTTTAAGTAATTTGTGGTTGCTATATTCCTAAATGTAGTAATAAATAGCAATTTTGATTATTGGAAAAAATAAATAAATTAACACTTAATTGGCAAGAAAAAAAAAACATTTTCTTTGTTTATTATAAAAACATCATATTAATATATTATTGTTTTTGTTTGAATTTCTAACTTTTTGGCAACTAAAGATTTTTGCATAAATAAATAAAAATATTTTTAAGAAGTTTATATATTACTAAAAATATTTATAACATATCTTCAAATCGTTTACAGAGAATATAGATAGACCCATGTAATATAGGTATATTAGATCCATATGATATAGGACATGTCATCCATAAGTGAAACATAAGCAAGAGTATATGTTTACCCTATTTTTAGGTAGATTGTGGCAATATTGATACATGGTTGTCCAGGTTTTCAAATTCAACCATTATGGGGCATGATTGATAGAAAACCAAAAGGAGAGAGTTACATTGATGATCGACACATGTCCCACTAAAACCAAACAGGAAAACATGGACATAGTTCATGGGCTTCTTATCATATCAATGGGCTATAATAGACTCGATATCACAAGAAGAAATGAACCGAGAGGAATCAAGGGCATGGGCATGTCTTCAACAATGGTTAGTGGAGATAACTGGTTCGAAGTGCTCGAGATACAGGCCACGAACTTGAAAGTGCTCCAATGGTGAAGGCAATTATTCAAAGAGAACCATTTCAATGCAGTATAAGTAGAGTTTTAGAAGATTTTACAATGACCCCTAGATCAAAATCATTTTTCAATTTATTTGATCCTAGGAGTACGAGTAGCTGTATTATAATCGTGCTTCCTGTATCTACATTATGTCCCAATCAAGTGTCCCTTGCTTATGATTCAGTGTATCTATTTCTCTCATTAATGAAAGTGAGTTCTTGTTCTTTAGTTACTTGTTTGCATATTGATTCCTATTTTGTTCTTAGTTCATTATCTATCAGTGATTGTTGTTAAGTCCTCTTAATTGAGGCCGAAAGAATTTTTAGAGTAGTTAGTGACCAAACAGTATATTCATTCATAGGGCTACAAATTGGGTCGGGTTATATTGGGCAGAGGTCATACTGAGCCCAAGCCCAAACTAAAGGCCTTGAGCCTGAATTTGGTCCGAGCCCGAACTAGGCCCTAACTCAAAAACTCGAGCCTGGCCCATTCCAAAACTTTGGGCTAAGTTCGGGCCAGCCTAAACTCAACACCCCCACTTCCACACTTGCATTCTTTTGACAAAGAGAGAAAGAGAGAGAGAGAGAGAGAGAGAGAGAGAGAGAGAGGCGAGAATATTGGAATTGTGGTAAAGCCTACGTTGTCATTCTCCCTCCAAGTCAATCAAGCTCTCCATAACAATGTCTCTTGTTACGAGTTCCGAGCAGTCCCTAAAGACCAAAAAGGAAAAAAAAAAAGAAAGACATGCTAAGGTCATAAAAAGCTTAAAAATTGAAACAAAAAGAAGTAAAAGAAGGTGTTTACATCCTTACCCATTACACGAGTTAAATGTAAGGCCCACTGTGTACTTGGCCTCCTCAAGAGCCTTCCTAAACTTCTTGAGCTCATGAGTGCCTTCCTAAACTTCTTAAGCTTATGAGCCGGGCAAGTTCCATCATCCACGACCCCAATTTCTACAGGCTTGACATCACTAAAGATGGAGATAACCTTCTTCTTAGACTCCATGAGCAAATATAATACCCAAAAGATTAGGTACAAATGAAGTTTGTACAAACAGGTGCAAGCGACGCCAGGGTGTGGACACATCAGTGTTGAAATGTGATAAGCGCTCCCCAAAGAGTGTAAATCACTTTTTGGTGCTGATGCGTCAGCCACCTAATGTTGTTTGCACCTGTTTGTACGAAATTCATTTGTACCTAATCCCAACCGAAGATCATTAAACCCCAACCTTACAATCCCATATAGCAGACGGCAACCCTAGTGGTGCCAAATCCTTTGCGCTAGAAGCTATGGAGGCGATGATGAAGGAATGGCTGTCGAGGAGAGTAAAGAAAATATTAGGGTTTTTTTAGTTTGGATGGATTTACGTCGTTAGATAAAAATCTATTTGATAGTTGAAAATATAAGGTATATAATGGTATTATTGGTCGGGCCAGGTTAGCTTCTGGATTTTTTTACTTTTGCCCAAACTCAACCCGAAAATAAGTCGGGCCTTACTCTTTGAACCCAAACCCAAACTTAGCCACCCTAACCCGACCAAACTACGGGCTGGACAAGTAAGGTTCTAGGCCAGCCCGACCGAATTTGCAACTGTATTCTTTTGATTGTAAAATGTTAAAATGAAATTTTTATTATAAAAGATTTTTTGCTTAAAACTAAATGTTTATTATGTAAGTATCTTCTAGTTCAACCGGTTAAAGTATTACATAATAGACCTTGAAATTAATATTAATATTTTGAGAAATTCATGGACGGGCCAATTCCAAAGCCAAATATAATGGGATTGGACTCAGACCTACGAAGGTCCGTCCTAGATTGGGCCATGTCCACCTTAAAACTAGAGACGATTTCAAAAGGGAGTTGCTATTTACACCACAAAAATTTCTAAGTATACCTCACTTAAACTCAAAAAACAATTCTCAAAATACCCCAATATGAATAGACTTTTATACCCCTTTCTAACATTAAAAAAAAACATATTCAAATTTCTAACCACACCTCATTCTCTCCCTCCAAATACACCTTTCTTCCTTACGTTTCTCATTCTTCTACACTCCATCTTCTTTGTTTCTCCTAACTTCTTCCCTACACTTCTCATTCCTCATTTGCAAACTATTACCATTACAAGAAAGAATCCAAGCAGTGGAGTATCATGGAAGTAATTCGGAGCGAGAAGGAAACCCACAAGTACGTATTTATGTGTGTTTTTTTTTAATTTTTGGGTGAGGTTCGGATACACCAGTCTAAGTAACAGAAGGTCTATTCAGATGGAGTATCTGAACAGACCTTATAGTGCTCGGATAGGCTATCTGAACATCCTTAAGGTTGCTCGAATAGTCCATCCGGCTCCATCCAAATACCTTAAGGTCTGTTCGGATGCTCCATTTGAATAGAACCATGTTGGTTCTAACTAAGGTTTCCGAACAGGCTAAAAAAATGTTGAAAAAAAAAGTTTGAATTTTTTTAAAATTATTAATTAGGTTTATTATATCTTAAATATTAATTGTATGATTGTTGCCCAATGTCTTGACCCATTGTAAGACAACTTTGGAAGAAATGATTATAGATTACACTTTTAAGTTCATCACATACCAGGTAAAAATCAGTCTGTAATATATGCTTAAAGTCAGTCCGTAGTATATGCTAATATTATTCGATCAATTAACTGTTATGTTATCCCTCTCTTGTGCAGATATTCAGAAGTCGAGTGGCATTGATTAAGTGGATAATAGATATTGAAAAGATGAATGGATTTGTGATTAACATTTTGAAATCAGATTCAGGTGGTGTTGTGAGAAGAAAACCAAGTCTGACTC
>JAOXJP010182147.1:0-12437 GCA_025762735.1 Platanus orientalis
ACCTGACGCCACCCTCCTCCTTTATCCGGGCTTGGGACCGGCAATGTCTGAAGATACAAACATTGGCGGAGTTGCTATAGTAACCTCCTGTGACGAAAAAATGTTCGAACAATAAAAGTGTACAGTAAGATGCTCCTCGTGATTCAATAGTAAAAAGTTGTCTCGAAGGTAATCTTTCTCGACCCTTCCGGATTTAATCCAAGATAAAGTTTACAGACTTCAGGAATGACCAAATCCGCTCCCCTTGTCTATATAAAGAGGCCATCGCCTCATTGTTGATCATCAAAAAAAATTTAGTCTTCCTTACTTTTATAATTTACTCTTGTAATCTTTCTTTTCGAGTGTTTGTGAGTAAGAGTGCTTTCTTTTCAAAGTGTTTTTGTCCCTCTCCTCTTACACTTTTTGTAAGTGTTTCTTTCCTGTAATTTACCTTTTGTAAGTGTTTATTTTCTATAAAATTTTTTGCTTTAAGTTAATAGCCAGCATTATTAATGAAGGTCCTATCTTGAATGGTATCAGAGCCATCTTTTCAAAACCTTTTAGAAACTGAGAGCGAGTCTGAAATCAATGTGATTTCTTCTGCTGAAAAAATCATGCTAGAGTTAATCGACTAAATCACTGACCCTCTTCAAAAAAGACAACAAATAGAAAGGCTCCTTGAAAGAACTAAAAGTTCTAACCAAAAGTCTAAACAAAACTCTGAAACTTATAAAATAAGTGTTTAAAGAAATATCTTGATCAAGGACAAAAGGTAGGTCTAATTTCTATCTCTTCTCTTCAAAAAAAGAAATACAAGAAACCAAATAAGAGATTAGAGAAATAAAAAACAAACTTCAAATTCTTGAATTAACAAATCAGGTTGATCACCCAAAAAGGGACGAGGAAGAAGAATTTGAAAACCTAATGGAAGAATTCACTCCCTTGATTCTAGAAAAATTTTAGAGAAACTTAAGGAGTCTAAAAGGATAAAGAGACCATTGAAATGATCTCTCAGTTAGAAAGCCAAAAGTGGTATTCTAACTTCTCTCTTAAAATTAATGGAGAATTTGAGCTAAAAGCCATCGGATAAATCGACTCCGGCACATATCTCAATTGTGTACGAGAATGATTAATTCCAACAAAATACTTTAAAAAAACTACTCAAAGGCTAACAACTGCTAATGCTTAGTGACTAAAAGTTGACTACAAAATATCAAATGTCCATATCTGTAATAAAGGAGTTTGTTTGAAAACCACTTTTATTCTGGTTAAAAACCTAAAGCAGAATATAATTCTATGAACTCATTTCCTTCAAATGCTCAAACCATTCTCTGTGGCTATCAATATGTCCTACCAATTGTGGAACCAAGTTGGGAAGACCGAAAAAAAAGTATTGACAAAGGATAGGTATAAAAAATGCGATAATTTTTTATTTTGAAAAAATAGCACTTGATCCCATGCCCGAACATAATCAAAATAATTATACCAGGGAGACCCGATTAGCCTTTGAAGCCTTTTAGGTTTATGTAGAAAGAAATTTTCTCTTTCCCAATCTTTAAGTATAAATTATTTTTAGAATTTTTATTGTGAATAAGCAATTTTTATGAATGTAAATCACTTTTCTGTACTGATGCGTCAACCCCTCTGGTGCTGTTTGCACAGATCTCACTAGATTCGTTTCACATAATCTGAGCCCCGTTTTAACCAAGGATGCGTGTATTGACCAAGGAATTCCATTGGTATGCCCGTATTGCTTGAGGAATCTTTCAGTACCAGTCACCAAGCGATCGAGCCTACACTAACACATCTTCTGTTTTATATTCTAAAGTTTTGATGGTGGAACGGTCACACGCATTTTCTCCTTGCGCCTCTTTTTCCTCTCCTTCCTCTAACATCTAATTGAATTACGATGTGTTCTTAAGTTTCATAGGGAAAGATACTCGGAAGAATTTTACCGACCACCTCTACACTAGCCTCGTCCAGGCTGGAGTTCACCTTCATAGACAACAAGGAAATCAATAAAAGAGAAAAGATTAGTCGGAGTCTTCCAAAGGCCATCGAAGAATCAAGAATTCAAGAATCTTGATTATCATCTTCTTGAGAAACTATGCTTCTTCGACATGGTGCCTGAGAGAGCTCGTCAAGATACTTAGAGTGCATAGGAGGGAATCGATTCGACAGATGGTCCTGTCCATCTTTCTTGACGAAGCCGATTAGTCCGATGTTAGAAAACAAACTGGGAGTTTTGCAAATGTGTTTCACAGGCACAAAGCTCATTTTAAGAGGGAAGTCGTGGACAGGTGGAGGGCTGCACTAAAAGAAGTAACCGAGCTGTTTGGATGGAATCTGAAAGATGTCACCAATGGGTAATAGTTATGTGGACCCGAGATTGCTGAGCCGATTAACCGAGCGAACCCCCCCAGTCCATCTAGTTTGTTCAGTGACCCAACAAATAAAAAGATTACCGATCGACGTAGCAGATGGCATGGCTACCGATCGACCCACCAGAAATCACGACTATCGACCGACCATCAGAGAGGATGACTACCGATTGACCTAATAGACAAGGAAATTACCAACTGACCCATAGGAGATGAACGCTACCAACCAACCCGTCAGAGGAAATCTGTTGTCCGACCCGTTAGAAATATAGAGTGCCAACTGACCCCCATTGCCTTTTAGTTTACTCATTGGAAAAAATGACCGAGGGATGACCGCCCACTGCTTTCGAGGCGACAGATGCACGACGATATTTGAATGGACCGCAAGTAAGACAAAAGTGGTTACGGGATACAAAGCATGACAGAACAACTACCAACCCAACACTAACATGTGTACCACTCCCCCACTTTCCTGTAACCAATTCGAAGAATATTCAAGGAACGGGGGAAGAAACAAGATAAAAGGGAAAGGAACCCCAGAAGGCAAAGTAAGTGCAATCAATCCCGTAGGAGAAAAAGAGATTATTCTTTCAATTTTCCCCGGTCTCTGACTTGGGCATCGGAGAGGTGTTGGCCAGTGCCACACCGACATCATTTTCCCGCTAGTGTGCAGGTACTATCTAGATTCCAAATCGAGGGATGTCATTGGACCATCTGAGTGATCCTCTTCTGGGCATCATCAATTGGCATTGTCTATGGGAAACGAGAAGGAAGTTTCTGGCAAGATAAAGGTCTTATGGTAGAAACTCGATCTGGAAGAATGGAAGCCCGTCAGAATGCATCATCTACGAACGATCCAGGAAGAGGAGAAGTTAAGGCAGCCCAAATCGCAAGCCTGGAGCAAAAGTTGTAAGGCCTCCACCGCAGTATGGAAAGAATGACACAGCAAAATTAGGAGCTGAGTCACAGGCTTATGGAGTGGATGGAACGTCTACGCTCCAACGATGAGGGGACACAGGACGGTATGCATCCCGAACCAGGAGTGGAAGAACTTAGAAGAGAGAGGGAAGATGACAACCAAGGCCTAAGAGCTTTAGCGTCATAGCCTGCCAGTGCTGTAGGCGCGAAAACTATAGCCGAACAAGATAGTCATATTCGGAGGATGCAAGATCAACTGAACACAATAATGAAAGCTATCAGAGGCAAAGCTCCATCTACGATGGAAGCATTGGTATAGTGGACAAATCACCCCTTCTCCATGACGATCATGTCGCATCCTCTCTCCAAGAAGTTCGGTATTCCCCCGATGGAGCCATTCGATGGAAGAAAGGATCCATTTGATCACTTAGAGACTTACAAAACTTTGATGCTATTGCACGACTACTCAGATGGGGTCATGCACAGGGACTTCCTGGCAACCCTAAAAAGTTTAGCATGAAAATGATTCAACAGCCTTCAACCCAATAGCATCAATTCATTCTCTGAATTGAGCCAGTCGTTCTCCAGCCATTTCATAGGAGGGAGGTGTTATCGTCAGTCAGCCACCTATCTGCTTAATGTCAAACAGGTAAGAGGGGAATTGCTAAGGGACTATGTCTCTCGTTTCAACCAAGAGGTAATGTAAGTAGATGATGCTGATGAGAAGGTTGTGCACACCGCCTTTATGGGTGGGCTATTGCCCACTAAATTCCTAGTCTCTCTTTCGAAGTCCCCTCTGAGCAGTATGGCTGAGCCGATGCTGAGGGCCCAAAAGCACATGAAAGCCGAAGATGCGATGGTAGCCCGACGGGATCAAAGGAACGAGTTCTGTGAGCAGTCAAAGAGAAAAAGAGATGAGCAATCGAAAGTGGTTGAAGCTGAAGGAAGGATGAGAGATAATCCCAACCGGGTGACACGACCCAAGGAAGCACGCCCGCCGCCTTGTAGGTCACAGGCTTATACCCCGCTCAATTCCCCATTAGAGTAGGTGTTTATGTATGTATGGGACGACCCTTATTTGAAGTGGCTTGAGCACCCCCTAGAGAAGAGATCCTAGAAGAAGTATTGTCGATTCCACTATGACCATGGCCACAATACAAAGGATTGCATCGACCTAAGTGACTATGTGGAAGCGCTTATTCGACAGGGAAGATTAAGACGCTTTGTAGCAGGTCGTCCAGAACACCATCGGAAAGAGCTAAAGAATCTCCAAGCCAAAGGAATACTAGACCCAAGCCGCTGCGTGAAATAAAGGTCATCGCAGGTGGCTCGGCGGGAGGTGACGAATCGTCATCAGTTAGGAGGGCATATGCTTGTGCAATAAAAGATCCACATGGGGAAGTCTATTCCACCGAACGGCCGAAAAAATCCCCCTAGATTTGGCAAAAAAGTATCATGTTCATCAAAGAAGATGCTGGAAGGGTGCAACACCCCCATGATGATGCCTTGGTGGTCACTTTGGTCATAGCCAACCACGGGACCCAAAGAATACTAATAGATAATGGTAGTTTGGCCGATATCCTGTACTTATCTACTTTCGAACAAATGGGAATCGGAAAGGAGAAAATCCGACCGACTACAGCACCATTGGTCGGCTTCACAGGAGATAAGTTGTATCCAGTGGAGACCATTGCACTACCAGTGATAGCCGAAACTCGCCCCCACCAAGTGACTAAAGCAGTCGACTTCTTGATTGTGGATCGCCCTTTAGCTTATAACGCGATCATAGGGAGGCCGACACTTAACAAAATGAAGGCTATCACCTCTACTTATCACTTGTTGATGCGCTTTCCGACCAAGGAGGGGGTTGGAGAAGTAAGAGGCGATCAGGCAATGGCACGTGAATGCTACATGACATCTCTAAAAGGAAAAGAGTCCAAGGAGGCCCCTGTTATTGAGGACATGGAGGACAGGGACGATGACTAGTTAAGGAGGACTGGGCTGACAGAGGACTTAGAGGAGCTGGGCGTAGACCCCAACCATCCCGAGCGGGTAGTACATGTAGGGAGGATGCTTCCTGAAGAAATCAAACTCTGTTTACAAAAACTCCTAACGACCTATAGGGATGCCTTTGCTTGGACACATGCAGACATGCCTGGGATTGACCTAAGAGTAATCACACAGAGGCTGAGTGTCGATCCATCTGCAAAATTGGTCAGACAAAAAAAGAGAACTTTTGTAGCCGACTGGAACCAAGCTATAGCAGAGGAAGTGGAGAAGCTGCTGAAAGCGGGGTTCATACGGGAAGTCGCCTATCCCAATTGGATGGCTAATGTGATGTTGGTAAAGAAGAGCAACGGGAAGTGGAGGATGTGCGTAGACTTCACTAACTTCAACAAAGCGTGTCCCAAAGATAGCTTCCCCCTACTAAGAATAGACGCACTGGTTGATTCTACTTCGGGCCACGCCCTAGTTAGCTTCTTGGACGAGTTCTCAGGCTACAACCAGATACAAATGGAGAAAGAGGATCTTAAGAAAACGTCCTTTATAACCGACCGAGGGACCTATTGTTTAGAAGTCATGCCATTCAGGTTAAAGAACGTGAGAGCCACTTATCAGAGGCTGGTAAATAGAATGTTCAAGACCCAGATTGGGAGAAATGTAAAAGTCTACGTGGACGATATGCTTGTGAAAAGCATGGAAGCTGAAAGACATGTGGATGACTTGGAAGAAACCCTTCAAACCCTAAGGGGATTTTAAATGAAACTTAGCCCAACTAAGTGTGCCTTCGGGGTGTAGGCTGGCAAGTTCTTGGAGTTCATGGTCTCCCATAGGGGGATAAAAGCCAACCCGGAGAAAGTCAATGCGATTATGGACATGAAGTCACCATAGACCATGAAAGACATCCAATGGCTGGCAGGAAGGGTGGCTGCCCTTAGCCGATTCATTTCGAGGTTGACAAATAGATGCTTTCCTTTCTTTCACCTTTTAAGGAAAGGGTTTTAGTGGACGGAGGAAGTCGAGCGGTCATTTCAAGATCTTAAAGGGTATTTGGCAAGCTTTCCAACCCTTAGGCGGACAACCCTAGGAGAAGACTTATATTTATATCTGGTAATGTCTGAGATAGCTGTGAGCTCAGTCCTGGTAAGAGACGAGCATGATCAGATCCCTGTCTACTATACCAGCTAAGCCCTCCACGGAGCAGAATTGAAGTATCCGCCTTTGGAAAAATTGGCATTCGCCCTGGTAACGATAGCAAGAAAGCTCAGGCCCTACTTTTAATCCCATCAAATTGTGGTACTAATGAATCAGCCATTGAAGGCCGTGTTACAGAAACCAGAGGTCTCAGGCAGGTTAGTGAAATGGGCTGTGGAGTTGGGCAAATTTGACATTTGTTATAGACCAATGACCGCCATAAAAGGGCAGGTCCTGGCAAATTTCTTGGCTGAATTGACACCAGAGATGTGTGGAAAGTTTTCCCCCCAAGTCAGAATGGACCCTTCACTTAGATGGATTGTTCACTGCTTCATTTAGCGGTGCGGGTTTCCTATTGACTACTCCTGAGGGAATAGTAATTGAGTACGCAATCCGATTGGGGTTCAAAGCAACAAACAATGAAACCGAGTATGAGGCCTTGATTGTCGGACTAGGCCTGACGATTAAGGCGGGGGCCTCATGCTTGTCCGCTCACACTAACTCCGAGCTCGTTGAAGGACAGGTAACCGGAGAGTATGAAGCCAAGGAGGAGAGAATGAAGAAATACCTAGCCAGAGTCAAGGAGCTCATGTCCCACTTCAAGGCTGTCGAGATTAAGCATATTTTGAGATGTCAGAATGAGCACACCGACCAACTGGCACGGTTGGCCTCTGATGATAGATACGTCATGGACAACCGACTGCCAATAAGTAGACCCAACCAACCCAACATGGAAGACGAGCCGAAGTTCTGTATGTGTACAAATGTGCTAGCAGATGACTGGAGGATGCCAATTATAGAGTTTTTGAAAATGGGAGCTCTGCCATCAAACTGAGGAGAGGCCCAAAAACTGAAGCTGGATGCTAGTCGCTACACTTCAATTGGAGAACTCCTCTACAAGCGAAGTTTCACTTTACCTGACTTAAGGTGCCTGTCACCAATTGAGGCAAACTATGTCATAAGGGAGGTCCACAAGGGAATCTACAGAAACCATTCAGGCAGTCGGTCTCTCGTTAACAAATTAATTAGAGTTGGATACTACAGGCCGATGATGCAAGCCAACTCGGCAAGCCATGTGAGGAAGTTCGATAGCTGTTAAAGGTTCACCAACATTCCCAGGCAGCCAGCTGAGGAGCTCTCACCCATTACCAGACCATGGCCCTTTGCTCAGTGGGGAATCGACATCGTAGGACCACTGCCCCTGGCGATGAGGTAAAGGAAGTTCCTCATTGTAGCGGTCGATTATTTCACAAAATGGGTTGAGGTCGAGGTGCTAGCCAAAATAACCGAGCACAACATACGTAACTTTGTTTGAAAGTCCATAATTTGTCGATTCAGGCTACCACAAGTCATCATTTTCGACAACAGAAAGCAGTTTAACAATTGACATTTCCGTGAATTCTGCTCCCAGTTAGGGATCAAGAACCATTTTTCCTCCCCAACACATTCTCAGGCCAACGGATAGGTAGAAGTCACTAATAGAACTATATTGAAGATCATCAAGACCAGGTTGGAGGCATCGAAGGGGCAGTGGGTTAATGAGCTACCAGGTGTCTTCTGGGTATACAGAAGAACTCTAAGAAGTCCCACAGGAGAGACCCCTTACGCCATGGCTTTCGGCTGTGAAGTAGTGATACTAGTGGAAGTTAGAATGGCAAGTTTGAGAATTCAGGAATCACATGCCGAGGGGTTAGAGAAAGAGTTGTGCCTGAACCTTGACTTGTTGGAGGAAAGGAAAGTGGAAGCCGCCATTCGTATGGCAGCTTATCAACAGAGGATGATGTATCACAAGACCGGAGTGCAGCCATGGTGCTTTTAGAATGGGGACCTCGTCCTTCAGAAAGTGAGCATAGCAACACATGTCCCAGGAGATGGAAAGCTGGGACCTAATTGGGAAGGTCCCTACCAAGTCACCCGGATTGCATGAAAAGGAACCTATTGCCTGGAATCCATGGACGGAAAGACCCTACCCCGATCATGGAACAATGAACACTTGAAAAGGTATTACCAATAGTCATGTAATCTTTTATTCATGATAGTAAAATTCATCTACAGTTGAGCGTGGCATAGTACTCTACTACAACGATCTACAATGAATGCCTCGAGTGGAGTCGTAAAAATGGACTAAGTTCAGTAACTCGACCCCTCGGTCTACTACAACGGTTTATAATGAACGCCTTAAGTGGAGTCATAAAAATGGACTAAGTCCAGTAACTCGACCCCTCGATCTACTATAATGGTCTATAATGAATGCCCCAAGTGGAGTCGTCAAAATGGACCAAGTCTAATAACTTGATCCATCGGTCTACTACAACGGTCTACAATGAACACCTCGAGTGGAGTCTTAAAAATGGACTAAGTCCAGTGACTCGACCCCTCGGTCTACTACAACAGTCTATAATGAATGCTCTGAGTGGAATTGTAAAAATGGACTAAGTCTAGTAACTCGACCCCTTAGTCTACTATAATGGTCTACAATGAACGCCCCGAGTGGAGTCGTAAAAATGAACTAAGTCTAGTAACTCAACCCCTTGGTCTACTACATCGGTCTACTACAACGGACTACAATGAATGCCCCGAGTGGAGTCGTAAAAATGGACTAAGTTCAGTAACTCGACCCCTCAGTCTACTACAACGGTCTACAAGGAACGCCCCGAGTGGAGTCGTAAAATGGACCAAGTCCAGTAACTCGACCCCTCGGTCTACTACAACGGTCTACAATGAACGCCCTGAGTAGAGTTGTAAAAATGGACTAAGTCCAGTAACTCGACCCCTCAATCTACTACATCGGTCTGTTACAATGGTCTATAATGAACGCCTCGAGTGAAGTTGTAAAAATGGACTAAGTCCAGTAACTCGACCCCTCGGTCTACTACATCGGTCTACCATAATGCTCTAATACTAAAGTCCCGAGTAGTCTGAAGCAACCCCTCGGCCTAATAGCAATGGACGATGATTCTCATGCTGAGGGACACCACAAAAATAGATAAACAATTCACCAAGCAATCAACATATCAACAAAGAAAGGAAAGAAAATTTCAATTCATGATAATATAAAAAAAGCAGGGGATCTATATATGAAGGTCCCTCAGTCATTACAAAAATACATATGAAGAAGAGTCCCTAAGAGGTCGCTTCATCTTTCTCTTGATTGGCGATTGCTTCCTCATTTAGCTCTTGCACGACAGACATCGATTCAACATCAACCCTTAGCATAGAAAGGTCAAGGCCAGGATATATCCTCAAAGCTCGGTGATAGAAAGTCTTAAAACTGCTGATAAAATACTCCATCGTCTCATCATTGAAGGCCTCAGATTGTATATAAGCTGCAACTGCCTTATTTGCAGCCTTTTCCTTTGCTGCCTCTTGTTGGAACTTCATCTCATCCAGAGACGTCCGCAAAATGGCAACAGTAGCCCTTTCTCCCTCGACCTTGTCCCGAGCCTCCTTCAGTGTAGCCTCGACGCCTTTGAGCCTATACTCGGTATCGGCTGACTTATCCCTCAGAACTTTTTGTTCGGCCTCTACCTCAGACAGCTTTTCCTTAAGGTCCTTGGCATAATTGTTGGTGGTGAGCTGAAGATTAGCAAAGGCGGTCACTTTTGTCAACACCTGCAATAAGGAGATTCAGTAAGGTGAGATGAAGGGACGCAATTCATAGAAGAGAAAGAAAAGGAAGTTTACCCTCCCAAGGTCGAAAAGGGTGCTCCTGGCCAAACTTCAGTGTTGTTGGGCCACAGGCTTTTCAGATCCTGTTTAGAGATGACCGAGCAAAGATAACCGACAGCCTCGATCTCCTCGACCAACAAAGAAGAAGCAGCTTTCTCCATTCCCTTAGACGAAGGAAGGAATAGAATCTAAAGCTGCCTCCAACTCAACAACTGAAATGGGAGGCTGCATGACTGATGTGGGGGCTAGCAAAGGAGTCGGCCTAGAACGATCTTTCTTCATTGAGCAATGTTGAGAAAACCGCGGTTTTTTCTGAGAGCTGCCAGGGGTCGACTTGGTCGACACTCTCTTCAAGGATGACTTTAAGGGAATGATCGACATATCTGCACATGTAAGCAGACATTTAAAAAAAATCCTTGACTAGTTGGAAGAGGAGACAAGCTAGATGCTTGACCGATGGGGATAGAAGATGAGCCAGGTGCCTGACCCACTACTAGTGAGGATGATGGGATCTCTAGGCCGAACAAGTATGTGGAAAGAGACTCATAATTCACCAATAGAGAAAAGTCTCAGACTGGGTGCACGAAAGCCTATCCTAGCCTCTCGAGTTAAGTATTAAACAGGGGGTGCTCAGTTAATGCTATAAAAACCAGGAATATCAGACCGATCGAATGAATAAAGAATGAGGAAGGCTAATGCAACTAAGAATTACCTCTTGCACGCGGCTCACCCTATATCTTGGGAACTATGAGGATCCGATCGTGAGGCGACTCCCATGGGACTAACTCCAAACCATCCCCTGACACAAAAAAATTTCTTTTCTAACCCTTGTTTGACGTTGGAAGACCCGTGATAAAGGCTTGGTTAGGCACCCTAGTTGTGAAGTACCACCACCCAGAATGCATCTCCACTGCCTTTATAGCAATAGAGGAACTCGGGAACGGTGATGTGATCCTGGCCGCCACTACACGCAGGCCATAATACCATGCAGGCAATTAGGATCCTCCACGAGTTGGGCATGATTTGGCATGGGGCTAGACGAAGATGGGTGAGAAGCTGACGGACAAACAAAGGAATTGGGAACTACAGACCGGCCTCCAAAGCATGTTCAAAGATGGAAACCTCCCTCGGAAGACTAGAACAAGCCCACTCATCGAAGGCTGGGACCCTCAAGCTAACCTACTCGGGTATCTGATAAGCCTGGCGAAAACCATCTAGTTGAGATCTCGACAAGGTGGAAAGGACACCCTTAGTGGCATATGGCAAGTGGGCAAACCAACCTGACCTAATTGGTGATGAAGGATGAGCTGAGTCAGGGGAGTCGGCACATATGAGGTTCTCGTCAAGGGCTGTGACTAACTCAGTCGACTTTGAAGAACGATCCACTTGATCAAGGGCGTATATAATGCCAACTGAAGGGCCTATCGCCTCTAAGAAGCAACTAAAAATACTAACCAAAGAAGACAGGTCGAACCCTAAGGGGCTCAGGTCTGGTGGATGTTGGTGAGTGTGAAGATAATAGCAAAAACGGATGATGTGAAACCCAAAGGGTGCCCTGATAGGGTCCAGGGTGGAGTTCTAAGGGTAGCGATAAGGGATCAAGAGTCCCAATAGTAGAAAGGAGAAGAACAGAGGCTGTAACCAGGAAACAGTACTAGAAGCCAAACAAGAAAAGAGAGAGGGAAGAGAGAAGAAAAAAGAGCAAATAAAATAAAAAATGTGTGAAGAAGGAACAAAGCAGATGGTACCTTGACTCCCTTCCGACAGGCGATCTCCTCAATGCAACACAAACACGAACATGAGCAATCTACCCAGGAGAAATGGAGGCTAATTCAAAGTGAAGCGAAAGACTGGAGAAGATAAGAGAACCAACCCGTATATATACCATTCGAAGTTATCCCGAACTGTCAGATCACTCTAATGACCCCTGGTCGTCATATTAAAGCGTGATTCAAAAGAAAACGATTACTAACCCACACGTCTTGTCTTCATTAATGGCACGGGGCTCAAGGAGGAGAAGACGAAGCGCCAGCGCCCCGATTGACTTAGCTTCTTATATTCCCCATGTCGGCTCATACTAACGGACAAAAGGAATAGGGGGTATATGATGATGGAGTATGTGGACCTGAGATGGCTGAGCCGATTAACCAAGCGAACCCCTTAGTCCATCTAGTTTATTCAACGACCCAACAAATAAAAAGATTATCGATTGACCTAGCAGAAGGCATGGCTACTGATTGACCCACTAGAAAGCACGGCTACCGACCGACCATCAAAGAGGATGACTACCGATCG
>JAOXJP010182158.1:0-12437 GCA_025762735.1 Platanus orientalis
CAATACAAGTTGAAGGTGCTAGAAGGACTAGAGGAAGGCCAAAATTGACTTGGGTGGAGGTAGTAAAGAGGGACATGACAACTTGTAATTTAACAACAGATAAGGCCCTAAACAGAGCGGAATGGTGGAATAGGATTCGTGTAGCCGACCCCATATAGTTGGGATAAGGCTATTTGTTGTTGTTGTTGTAGGTTAGTTTGCAATTTTTGCATATTTTAATTTTAATTTTACTCATTGCATTGTATATTTTAATTTAATTCATAGCATTGCATATTTTATTGTTTTTATTTTATTTAGCATCCTTAGGTAATTTTCCACATTTAGTTTTTTATTTTAATTAAAAAAAATAGAGTCCATGCATTATTTTAAGGAGTTTTGTTGTCACTATCTCTAGTCCTTTGGTGTATGTCCACTAGGTCTAGACTAGTCTAGCATACCCAAGATGTCCTTAAGAGAGAAAATTAGTTCTCTATTCAGTCAGGATCCGACCTTTAGAGATTTAGCAGAGATGACTAGTTCTCTATTTTGTAGAGAGTTCTCCCATACCATAAGTGATTCTCAGGAGGGGAGAGGAGCTTACATAGATCATGCTCAGGACCACCACGCAGACCAGAAACCCATGACAGTTAGAGTGTATACTTTTGATGGACCGCCAGATCCCGGGTAATTCTTGGATTGGGTTAGAGAGATGGACCAGTACTTTGACTGGTATGATATCTCCCCTCACAAACAAGTTAAATTTGCCAAGACGAAACTAGTTGGGTCAGCTCAATTTTACTGAGAGTCAATTGAGCAAGAGATTTATTGGGGATGTGAAAGACCCGTTACTAGTTGGGTAGACATGCAAAGTAAGCTCAAAGAGAAAATATGTTCCATGTTATTATTAGACTTGGCTTCTTGAGTAATACAACGCAGTCCACCAGGGTTCATATAGTGTAAAGGACTACATCATGCGGTTTGAGGATATTAGATTGAGATGTGGAGTCCGTGAGAGGTTTGATACGACCATTACTTGATTCAAAGAGGGACTTAGACCTGAGATTCAAAAGGAGCTCATACCCTACTACATTACCACACTAGAGCAAGTCTCTCGGATTACCCAGGACATGGAGATTTATTTGAGGCGTTCTATTAGTGGACATCCATCCACACTAGGTCCTAACACCTCTAGACATAACCCTATCCATGAATAGTGTGTTAGTTAACTGGAGCATTCTTTGCTTCTACCAGGCACTGTACGCCGAGCTGAGTCATAGGAGGATCAGTCATTAGATAGAGTGAGAGCTGATGAGTCATATGACCCTCTTGTGATGGAGGTACATGGTGATGATGAGGATGACATCGATGAGATTGTTGATCTTCTTGAGGCTCCGAGTGATGTGAGTCAGACTTTTAGGAGTTTGACCAGGAGGTTCAGGGAGTTAAGGAGAGTGCATCCATAGAGACCTTAGTGTCTAGTTCTGTTGTATTTGACCCTGACCATGATATGTTTGTAGAGACCTTGGTATCTAGTTCTGTTGTACCTGACACTGACCATGGTATACTTGTAGAGGTCCTTGTGTCTAGTTTTACTGTGCCTGACCCTGACCCTGATACTAAGCAGGAGATTCATGTAGTCCAGGAGGTTCAAGAGGTCTAGTTGAGTGTACCCATAGCGCTTATAGAGTTTGGACTTGTTGAGCCTGAGCCTGAGCTTGGTATTATTTTAGACACTAGGTTATGTCTTCGGTACGAGGGATAACCACTTGTGCCCAAAGTATACATATTCGTTAAGGAAGTGGTTCATACTCTTAGGGTATTCATTTCCCTAGTATCTCTTTGGGACTTAGCTTTTAGCTATTTCTGGAAGGTGCTATGGAAAATGAAGGATCTATTGGGTGACTAATTATCACATGATTACCATCCACCTATTGATGGGTGTTTTGAGATGGTAATCAAGAGTCATGGTTCTTTACTGAGCTTAGAGATTTTCCTGAGATGTCTGGTCGATGAGAACCTCAAGACATGGGATAGTGTTTTGTTTACCATAGAGTTTGTATACATTGGTTTAGTCAATAAGATAATTGGCATGACTCTGTTAGAAATTGTCTTATTTAGTAGTCCCAGGGTTCTTATAGGCTTCATATCTATGTTTGCATGCCATTGTCCATTTGAGTCTAAATCTACATTGGCATTGCATTTTCATTCACCACACCAGGAGAGCAGGTATAACATTGTTATGAGTAATGAGAGATATAAATGGTCGGCTGATTTGCACTGTTCACTTTGAGACTTTTAGGTCGATGATTTAGTTATGGTTCAATTACATGTGAGGAGTTCGAGACTTCACAAAGTTCTGAACAATATTGGACCTAATATATATGTTTTAGATATTCTGACTACTTTGGAGATCAGCCTTACCTTTCTTGTTTAGATTTGTATATCCTATCATAGCCATTCTATACTTGATTCTCAACCTTCTGCAGTTATTTAGACCCTAGTCCTTCAGTCTCCCCATCCTATGCCACTTTTGCCATCAGTTACTACTTATAGAGAGAAGAAGAAGGTCATGTTAGAGGATCAGATCATTTATACTCGACGGGGAGGTTACTAGAGATACCTCGTCAAGTGGAAAGACCAGCCAGGGATTGACAGTATTTGGTTGACAGAGGGTGGGTTGTGGCAGATTGACGGTGATATTTTAGAGCAGTATATAGCAGCCGTTTATCGTCAGAGGCAACTCTTCTCAAGAGGGGAGAGTTGATGCGGACATCATGACCGAGATGATGATTGGGCCATGTCCTCAACACTTTTATTTACTTTTTTTTATTTTCTTTCATGTTATTGGTGTCTCTTGTAAGGGGGGTACAAAAATTTTGAGGGTATTTTAGTCCGTAAGAGTTATTTAAGGGTACTTTTGTTATTATTAGTGGTGTAGGACTATTTTAGTCATGAGAGTAGTAGAAAAAGGACTTTATTTATCCAATTTATATTTTGTGTAAAAACCCTGGCCTCGACCAATTAATCTCTTGATGATGAATAATATTAAAATTGAGTCCACACGTTTTGGCTTCTGATGTTCTTCTTCTTCCTCTTTTGGTTGTAAGTGAAGTGCAGTAAAACCCTACAATGGGTCTACAATCATTTCTAGTTTAACGGTGATAGAGGAGGCTACTCCCTCATCTTTGGGTCAAAGGATTTCTCATCTTGTTTTTTTTTATATATTTTTTTTACTATTTTTACAGGCTTTTAACTTGCTGAATTTAATCAACCTGTAGAAGATTAACCACCGGAAGTTCAAGTCCAATTTTCTGATCAAAGCAGACCTTCCAAAGCATCTCTCAAGGCTAGACGATCTTCCTTAAAGTACAAACTTGATCCAAAGTTCAGTCAAAAGTGAACCACAGCAAGATCACTTTAGTCTAGGCGTTAAAACTGGTGCTGGACCAATTTTGGAAGATCACTCTTGCGATCAATCTGGAGAAGATTTTTGGAAATCAATTGTTCTATTACCTCCTAGACTCCCTCACGATCCCATATCCAATAGCCATCCTTTGCAAAGGTGTGTGCATTTGATACATCAATTGGATTTGTTTGAACCAAACGTCAACAGCATACCTGGAAGCATCCCTATGAGATCCCCTCTTATTCCCTATTCTTAAGGTTGATCATAGAGATACTTGGTGGGGCCCAAGAAGACCCCTGGACAATCCTAGATGTGGTGGGCCCCATCCCATGCGGCCCCGCTTGTTGGATTTATTTCAATTTAATTGCATAACAGGCGTGAAATAGGCTAATTTTGTGACTTTACGAGATTCAGCACAATACCCTATTCTCTAGTGATTTCGTTGCAAGATTTTAGGGATTCATTCCCACCTCTTGGACGATCCTACAGCACCTGGATTCCCTAAAAAATATGAAGAGCAACACTTGATCTCATCTGGAGAAGATCCAAGCTGACAGCAAAGGTTCCAATATGAGTATTCCCTATTCAATCTCTTCAAATCAAGGGAATGAGCTATTCTAATCGTGGTTTGGGCATCTAATACCTCTTAGAAGAGGAGCAGAGGTCTGCTACAGCTTGTAGGAGGTATTTATCTGATCCTATATTGCCTTTTTTTTTTAATCCCATTAGTGGGTGGTGCTAGTGGTTAAGTGGTATTGGCTAAGGACTGCTAAATTAATGTTAAACCTCTAATTTTTCTGGGAAACCTGATCCTATGCAACTGTGAATCAGTCTTAGACCTTGTGGAATGAACTCTTATTAGTCTTATCTATCAATGATCAAATCCTGATCGTTTGGCCTGTTTTAACTAGTTTTATTTGCTTTATGCTACTCTGAGTTTTTGGACAACAACTATACATGGGATTAATCTTTTAAATTCAAATGTGTTAATGCATATAGTTTAGGCCTTTTTTTGTTTATTACTTTATAGGCCTTTAATTGAAAGGGCGGCTTGGCCCAACGGTAAGGCTTACCGTTAGCGTCCCTGGTGGCAGGGGTTCAAGTCACGGAAACAGCCTCTCCAGAAATGGGGGTAAGGTTGCGTATATCTTGCCCTCCCCAGACCCCACATTAGCGGGAGCCTCATGCACTGGGCTGCCCTTTTTTACTTTATAGGCCTTTAATTCCTATAATGCTTATTGAATTTAACTAAATCTTGGTCTAAATTAGCATGTGGTAGTGCAAGTAGGAATTTTTTTTTTTTTTATTGCTTTAGTGATTCTTATGCCTATCTCTTACACACACGCCCACTAGCCTATATGCATGCTGCATAACAAAGGAGCCTTGTGATGGTCATGGAGTTAGAGTTTATATTTATTCTTCAAGGTTGGGTGGATTTTGGACATTTATCTTTTTCAGGTTAGGTTCGGGAGAGGATATTAGGTTTTGGGAGGACATTAGGTGTGGAAATACCACCTTCAAAGATGAGTTTAGAAGGATATATCTTCTTGTCACTAATAGTTAAACATCCATTGCTAATAACTAAGATCACAATGGTGGCAGATCGTGGACCTTGGTGTTGAGAAAAAAATTGAATGATTGGGAAGTAGAAGAGTGGGTGAGGTTATTGAGCCTTGTAAAGGAATTTAGGACGAATCTTGAGGGAAGGGTTGTTGGGTTTGGACAATAAACAAGAATGGCAAGTTTTCTACCTGAGTACTTGAGTTTGGAAAATTCTTCAAATCCTCCTTTTCTTATTAGGGCATTTATGTTTAGGGGATTCTTTCAAAGGTTATCTTTTTCATATAGAATACATTCATGGATAAGATTTTCACCCTCAATCATCTAAAAAACAGAGGATGGAATTTGGTAAATAGGTGTGTGATGTGCATAAGGGAGGAGGAATCGGTGGATCATCTTTTTAGTCAATGTATGATGGGCACGAAAAGTTTGAGACTTCTTTCTCTCCCACTTCAACATTTTGGCCGTTCTTGAATAGTTTCAGGATGGTGGATAATAGACTTGAAACTCCTTAAGGTTATTTGGCATTATCTTTTGAGTATCTATTAGGGTATTTAAAAAATAAAAAAAAAAAGACCAGAAGAGCTTTTAAAGATCATTTCTCATCGCTTGATAGTCTTTAGGCTAGAGTTTATGCCCTCTTGATAAATTGGGTTGCTATTTTGGCGGACTTAGACAAGATGAAGTGGCGTATCATTTGGAGTGATATTGTTTAGCTTTATCTATTGTGTTTGTATTTTAGCCTCTTTTTAATTACATTTTTTGCTTTGCTTTATTCACCGGCTAGGTGAATCCTTTGTATTCCTTGCTTTCAACTTTCTCATGAATAAACTTGTTTTGTATCTCCCCCCCAAAAAAAAATGTTAATAATCTATTTGCTTAAAGCTAATATTAATTAGTATAATTCTATCACCTGTTCTTACATTAGTAATTCCAATTTTATAATTTTTATCTATAACTATTCCTACCATATTCTTCTATTGTCTTCTCTAGTGTATTTAGTCAACCATTTTTATAGCTTTTTCTACTTTTTACTTTTATCTCGTGCACAAGCTATATTAACCTTCATTGTTTTCATTGTATATGCCAATTCCATGTACTTGTCAAGGTTCTTATGTTTCAAGTCACTAAGTCCTACTCTCTTAGTCTAGATTCTTTACCTACACGAGTCTTGTGTGAGCTCACTGTACCTGGGGCCTATTGTGGCATGTTTCTTCAAGGGAATACCCTAACATAAGGTTTAAACAATGAATCATTGGGATTCATGTTTAAATCGTTTGAGTATAGTGTTATGCTGACTGTCAACCTGACTCAACCTCTTCTTTATCAGGTTGCCACTATAGTACTAAACTTCAATCTAGTACCCATAACTTCCTGTAGTATACCCTAAAACTATGATGTGAACCTCAAGTCCTTGTTTGACACAATTTTCAATCAGACTCCATGCAATGTAACTATCTCGCTGATGTAGACTTTAGCTATATAATCCATAGAAATAGTAGATCGAATAACAAGGAAGTGTGTTGACTTGGTAAGCCAATCAACAATCACCCATTTTACATTGTTGTCTCTTCTGGATCGAGTCAAACCTATAATAAAATCTATAGTAATGTGTTTCTACTTGCACTCAGGAATAGGAAGTGGTTATAGTACTCCAACTCGATTTTGATGTTCTGCCTTCACTCTTTGCCTTCACTCTTTAGCAAACCATGCAATTGAGAACGTACTAAGCAATCTCAGGCTTCATATTATTCCACTAGTATCTAGTCTTCCAGTTTTTGTACATTTTAGTACTACTTGGATGTCTGTATATCATGATTTATGTGCCTCATCCAAGATATCCTTCTTCAAGTCAAAATCATCGGAAATACATAATCTATCCTTGAAATACAACTCACCATCTGTCTGCACCTAGAAGTCTAGCTTTATGCCTTTGAAAATCCATAGAAATGTTTACTAATTTGACATCTTTCTTTTGTGTATTAATAATACCCTATATAAAGTCAGGCTGAATAACCAAATTAGCTATATTGGCCGTAGTAGTAGCCTCATCAACTAGCTTAACCTTTGTATTCCAATTACTAATTGACTCAAGAAGCTGCCACTCCCTCACCATCAATCTAGTCATTAAGCTATTAGATTTACAACTTAATGCATTAGCAACAACGTTAGCCTTCTCTGGATTATAGTGAATGATGTAATTATAATATTTGAGGAACTCCATCCATATCTTCTACCTCTTGTTCAAGTTTTTCTGAGAGAAGAAATATTTAAGGCTCTTGTGGTTTGTGTATATCTCAAACTTCTCCCTATATAGGTAGTGCATCCAAATTTTCAATGCAAATACTACAGTTGCCAACTCCAAGTCATAAGTTGGGTAATTTTGCTCATGCCCCTTCAACTGTCTAGCAGCAGAAGAAACCACCCTACCGTGCTGCATCAAGACACAACCCAAACCACAATAAGAAACATCTCTGTAGACAACAAATCCCTCACTACTTGATTGAGTGGTAAGCATTGGTGCCGAAGTCAGACGAGTCTTCAGTTCTTGGAAGCTATTCTCACACTATTCATCCCATTCAAACCTGACATCCTTATGTGTGAGTCAAGTCAATGGGGCTGCCAAAGTAGAGAATCCCTGTACAAATCTCCGATAATAACATGTTAATCCTAGTAAACTTTTGATTTTTGTTGCATTCTTGGGTCTATCCCATCTTGTCATGGCTTCTACTTTAGCGGGGTCAACAAACACACCATCTTGCGATACCACATGGCCTACAATTGCCATTTGTTGCAGTCAAAATTCACATTTACTAAATTTGGCATACAACTAGTTCTCCTGTAGAACTTGCAAAGCTATCCTTAGGTGTCTTTCAAAGTCCTCTGTAGAAGGCGAGTAGATCAGTATATCATCAATGAAAATAATAACAAATCTAATTTAGGTACTGCCAAAAGACCTTGTTCATCAGATCCATTAAAGCGACAAGAGCATTAATCAGTCTAAAGGCACGACTTTATACTCATAGTGGCTGTATCTGGTCCTGAATGCTGTCTTGGGATGTCATCATCCCTAATCCTCAACTAATGGTATCCAGACCTCAAATCAATCTTTGAAAACCACTATCCTCCTTTACGCTGATCAAGCAAATCATTAATCCTAGTCCAAGGATATCTATTCTTTACCATAACTTTCTTCAACTCACAGTAGTGTATACACATCCAGAGTAAACCATCCTTCTTTACAAATAAAATTGGTGCTCCCTAAGGAGACACATTGGGCCCAACGTGGATTTGGTCTGCTCCATTAGTGTACGCCTAAGGTTTGCCCATACTAAGCGGACGACATGTGGTGGAAAATTTTTGTAGACTTATATGTATTTATGTGTATAAATGTACATGTGTGTATATAATTAGGAAATGATATAGGAATATAAGTGATTACTAATAAAAAGTGTACAACTACAATATTTTCTCTCTCAAATATATATATATATAATAAAGAGAATAAACTCAATGAAGAATTATGACATACATCAAATATGCAAATAACTATGAAAAAAATGCTTAAGAATCATGTGAAGGTACAAATTAATCATAAGAACAGATATTAATATCATATCATGTGCTTATAAAAAGTATGAAGTACCATACCTTATCAAAATGAGTTGTTAATGCCACCAAGACAATAAAATGGATAATTCTACAGCCCACCATTTTAAAAGCGATTGGGATCACAAGACGAGGTCTGCAATCGAAAAAGCTATCCTGATGGTCGCTATGAGGCTCTAAGCATTACAGCTCACTATTTTTTTTTTTTTTTTTTGTGTACACATGGAAGATGCAAACTGGCTTACCAGGGCTGCTCATTCCAAAATTTTTTAGGGTAGATTCAAACAATGGACCGAACTATACGATTGGATGGAATAAAATAAGGGATGTTGGAGGAAAACACTCCAGCTTCTCGTGTTGACACCTGTCCTATTGAATGGGAACAAGATGAGAGGGAGTTACTTTTTTCAATTGTCAGTCCCAGTACTATTCCACATGATAAGTGTTAAAACACACCAGAGATGGTGGAATGTCATCCTCTAGCATTCACAGGAGATGATCTTGTGCCATAAATATAGAGAAATAATTATACAACATTAAATTCTCATAGAAAAATATTTAATCCAATGCTAGTAGCATAGGGTTTGCATTGTTGGCTATAGACGTGCACTATATTTTTCCTTGTTTGTTGTTTCCTTTTGTTCCCTCTATTTCTTTTGCTTTATTTACCTTCCCTCTTAGTTTCTGTTTCAATTGTTTCTATTTTTTGGATTTAGTGAAGTGTCCCTTTCTTCACAAAAAAATAAAAAACAAAAACAAAACAAAACAAAATAACAGTTCACCAATTGGAAGTGCATTTTGTATTCACTCCCTTAATTGTTTTCTATTGCTTCCCCGAATTGCTTGCATTCACTACCTTGATTGCTTCTAGCTCACTTACTGGAAACTGGAGAAACCAAATCGAACCCACCTCCTACACTTTAACTAGGTTCCTTGCAACTATGGTTGGCATAACTCAATAATTAAGTTTGGTGCAGGTTGTGCATTTCTTCACTTCAAACCTACCTAAAGCACCCAACCTAACCCAATCTAACATTTTGCTGAAGAATCTTTTTCCCCCTATGTTCAGGTTTACTTTAGGAGATGGGTTTTGGGTTGAGGGATTCCCAACCTGACGTAATTCATTGCCACCCCTAGAAATAGGTCAACTTTAAACCTCAAGTAGAGTAGTGTCAAAACAAGGACACTAGCTGACTGGTTTGTTGAATGTTAGTTAATCGTGCTGATTTTTCTTTGGTGGAAAGAATACGAAGAACTATGTTGATTGTTGGAGATTGCACCTCATAAAATAGAAGTGTTATACTTGGGGAGTTGTTGGATGGGCTCCCCCTTAATAGGACATCAAATGTTAGATTGATCTAGTGCAACTTAATGAACTGAGCTGCATACAGAGTGTTTCCAGCTTATTATGCATTTCAGAGGCAAGTTAGAGAGCTTTTCAGTTTGGTTTTGATGTGCAAATTGTATCTCTGACACCTTGAACCTGCAGTGTCAGACGGATGAAATACCTGCTTTTTATACCAGAAAAAGAAGAAAAATAAAGGAGAGAGATGGCCGGCCACTAGAAGATGAACATGTGGCTTCTAATACGATTTCTGCAAACAAGAAAATGATAGAAGTTGATTGAATAATGGAAAATCTCTGTGCAAAATTGGATAGGTTTTTGGAGTATTTTTGGGGATAAGAGAGCTGGTTCAGATGGTATAACCAATTAAATCCAAGGACAAGAAAATGAGCTGTCAGTGAAGAACAGGGTAGGCTCTTGGTTTCCTATTGATTTTAGGAAAATGAAGGCCATAAAAGAGCCGCCAGGAACTGATAATGCTGTAAAAGAATTGTTTTTACCTTTTCTTTCTTTGTTATTGATAAGTATAATGCAGTGAAGAAATTATTGCAATATGACCCAGGTTCTACAACTGTTCAATATCTTTCAGGGATTGATAGAACAAATCGAGGATTTACAGCCAGGATTGTGAACCCATTCACAGAAAAATATAATCCAACTGCTTGACTCCATACAATCATATTTGTCTAATCTATTAATCCTAAGATTTCAGTTCCAATGTTTTTATTTTTATTTTTAATGAGATCTCTGTGAGTCTCTTGGTTTTTAAAGTTTGTCCCTATATATTATCATGACCAGAAAACAGTGAGTGGAGAATGAATTTCCTGGTCTTCACAGGAGAATGGAGATAGATCACAACATAAGCATTCCTTTTCTTCTTCTGGGGTCAAATGATTCTCTGATTTCTCCCCTGTTCCTTCATTAACAGTGTTTAGAGCTTCTCTACTTTAATTGACCTCCATCCCTACGAACCCTAAAATGCTCAAGCACCCTTTTTTTTTAATCTGGAAATATGATTTTATTTTATTCTATGTTTATTTCTTCCTAATAAATTTTCATATGTTGCCCTATTACATTTGTGAGTCTTAATTTGGTAGCAATACGTAACTGTCACTATATGTAAAGCTATTTCCGAATTTTACTTTTTGGGTAGACACTTCTTCCATGATGGCTGGCTGATGCCCAGAAGAATATCTATGATTGTACATAGAATGCAACAATTATATAAGTTCTTCCTTACAGAGAGGAGAATGATAAGATGAAGGAGATGAAAGAGTAATAGCACTTAATATCACCAAGGAATCAGTCAGGTTTCCATACTGGACTTACTAGTATCGTTTTATAGGCAGATTGGATGGGACTGTTGAGCAGTTTGCCCAGGAACAGCCCTTTGGTGGTATGGTATGGTCTGACCTTCATCTGGTTTTGTTCTCAAGCCAATTAGAGCTGGATGAATGAATTATCGAGCTGGTTTTTTTCTCAAGTCCTTAGGTGGTATGCCCAGGAACAGCCCTTTTTGTTTTTGTTTTTGTTTTTGGTTTAAAAAAGCTTTAATTTCTGATTGAATGAAAAATATGAAATATGTCTACAGAAAGAAACTTGTTTTTTGTTTTTCTATCTTTTCAATCAATCGTAAGGATAAGCAAACAATTAACCCATGCGAATTGAAGAGGCCAGTCGGTAAGCTAGCAAGCTTATGAAAAGAACGAAAGGAGACCTTTTTAAGTTGAAAGCGAAGTTGATAGCCTTCGAACCGGGCATCTCTTTCGGGAGCATCTACTACGTATCCAGGGAGACATAATTATGCGACAAGACAGCACCATAAAGTGATTCTTTTTCTCCCAACTGAACAGGTGTGGAAGTTATGAAATTAGATCGACTGTAGCTAATTCGCGATAGATTAGTGGGTGAATGTCATGGGGGAGTAGGTGGGTCATGGAAGAAGTGGGTTCGACTTCCATAGCCCCAATTGGTGAAATATCATGATCCGGTCGACCAAGCTGGAATGGCCTATCAAGCATTGGTGGACCTTCCCTTAAACCGGTCATGGAGCTCTCAACTGAGTTGTTTAGGTTCTGGAATTCCGTCTCCCTCTACCTGGAAAGGGTCTTACGAGCTGGCACCAAGCAACTCTATTTATGAAGGGAGACATTAGCAAAACTTTAATCAGTGGCCGTTATTTAGAGGAGTTTGCTTAATACTTAGTGGCAGGGAGAGGAGGGAGGAGGGGCGGTCGGTTTAAGGCTTGGGAAAGAAAGGGTCCCATGTTGTCCGAGTCTAAATCCTCCAGAAAACGCAGTGGTTATCAATGGTAGGTCAATTACTTCTTAATTATTGTATGATGTTTTTCTGCCCTGATTTTAGCTTTCCCAATCATAAGATTTAACTCCCGTGTTTTTACTCTTGAATCCTAGACATCTTTTCTTGGCAAGGGAGTTCATTTGAAGTTAGAAGTTTTTATTTTTCTTTATGGGCAACCAAAGATAATTAACTCACTATAAACTTATATATATATATATATATATATATATATATATA
>JAOXJP010182179.1:0-10556 GCA_025762735.1 Platanus orientalis
CCACCACCTCCAACACCCCCACCGGCTCCGCCACCTACACCCCCACCTGCACCAAATCCACCACCACTACCTGACCCTCCACCAGCACCACCTCCTCCCCCACCACCTCCACCTCCACCTCCTCCAACGCCTCCTCCAGCACCACCACCTACACCACCACCGGCTCCGGCACCTCCCCCGTGACCTGATCCGCCACCTGCACCACCTCCGCCACCACCACCGAAACCACCGCCTCCACCTACGCCGCCTCCTGCACCACCACCTACACCACCCCCAGCGCCGAATCCTCCACCGCGTCCTGACCCACCACCGGAACCACCACCTCCACCACCTCCAAAGCCTCCCCCACCTCCAACACCACCCCCGGCACCACCTCCTACACCACCCCCAGCTCCAAATCCTCCACCACGCCCTGACCCACCACCGACACCACCACCTCCACCACCTCCAAAGCCTCCCCCACCTCCAACCCCTCCTCCAGCACCACCTCCAACACCTCCACCACCACCTCGACCGCCGCCAAAGCCACCACCACCTCCTAATCCTCCTCCACACCGCCGTCCTCCAAAGCGACAATCATCATCACCAAATCTTGTCTCATCGAGCTTGTTATCACCAAGACTGATTGCACTTAAATGGAAGACAATGCTTACGAGAAGAAGCGCACAAAACCAATTCGTAAAGACACCCATGGCTCTCATACGCTAAAGTAGGTTCTCAGCTATCACTTGCTTGCTCTTCTAGTCCCTCAGCTGATCTCCTCATATAGGCTTCATACCTTCACCCACTAAGCCCATATTGGCTTCTCTTGCAATCTTACTACACTCTCTCTAACTCTGAGCATTTATTAGTGCATGAATATGACGCGTTTGAGGCTTTGAGCAGTTGGGAAAATGGCGGGACATTAAATAAGTCAACCAATGATAAGTTATGGATATGAAGCCGGTCGACCTTGCCGACGCTTGACCATTTCTTAGTTAGTCTTAATGGCTAAACCAGGGGATCCTTGATCATGGGTCCCAACGTTGCTTGCATTTGAATACAAATTTCAAACCAATTGGTGGATGATGATATTTAGAGAACCAGAGGATTTCGATCCATTCTGTATGCAAATTAAACTCATGTTTGTGACTAGAGGATTTCGATCTATTGACGACCCTCAAGCCTTCAAGTCAAGTGTTTGACTCCATTGATTACTTTGACCCCTCTCTAGTCAGTTGAGTTGGTCAGAGTCTAACAAGACAAGGAAGGTAAAACAGGGCAGTTAAAGAGACCAGTCGGTTAAATTTTATTAGACCACTCTATAGACTGGGTTTCACCCCCAAATCCCTTGGAGGTCAAAGCTCCACAAAAACCTGAAGTGAGAGAGTTACTTTGGCATTAGGTCAACTAAAGTGTATGTATCATAACTAATCAAAACTTGCTGGGTGAATCTTTCATTGAGAAATCCATGTGACGAGGTAAGCCACCTGCTGCATGGTATATAGGGGAGTCGGTCCTTTCTCGTGGTCTAGGAATTCCTGCTTCCGTGAACTTCACTCGGATTGGACCATGTGCCCTCTAGGCCAGGTCTGGGTTTGTAAATAATAATTCATGACCCTCCGAATCTCCAGCCCATGAATACGCCATGAATACGCCTGAAATTCAAAGAGTGCCTAAATGAGACTCACATGAAAGATAATTTAAATAAATTAAAATTGATATTCTCTAAGAGAAATAAAAAAAGATATGTCAATTAAGAGATGCAATTCCTAATGACAAACTTGGGTGCTGGAATCCGTTATAAGAAAATAGCTCTAATTTGGAACAACTAATCAATAGGTAACACTTACAAAAATTGTATGTCCTGATGCATATGATTAATCCAAAGAGGAGAGCTTGGCTAGAATTCATTGGACCCGATATGGTTCCCTTAGATGACTATGGGAATGTATTTTGAAATATAAGTGATGAGGGAAGTTTAGGAATCTAATTAGGTTTGGATTGGGCCGTAATGAGGCTTAAAAGCCAAGGCTAATTTAAGATTTTAGGTTTTCTATTTATTGTGACTTGTAATCCCATTACTTATTTTTAACTCAACTTTTCTAAGGTCAAAACTTACCATTTTTGCTTGATTTTGATGTCATTAGAACTTAGATACCACTACAACAAAAATGGCCTTTGTCAATGTTTAACAGCGTTTTTTAAACGCTGTTTTGAGTTGCGTTGGGAAAAGTCAGAAACTTTAGCCAGTGTTTTTAAAACGCTGGTAAAAAAACTCTGGTTATAATGACTTGAGCCAGTGTTTTAAAAACACTGTCTAAAGTATGTTTAAATAGGAGAAAAAAAAAACTCAATGATTAAAAAATGGTGAAACAGTGATCATAGGACCAATGATTAAAAAATGGGATCAAATTCATAGAGGTTTTTTTTGGAGTAATATTCACTATTACTTTTTGTACATAAAACAAAATGTCATATGACCATATGATAAGCTTTCCAATTTAAATTGTGCCTAGGTGATTTCATAGGTGAGAAACATTGAATGCTGGATTGTCCACCCATGAACATGTGCCTTGTGAAAAGGGGAAAAAAATTCATTAAAGTCTACCTCAAGGGGATGTCAAGACTCTACACAAGATGAAAACATGAACTTGTGGTTATATCTCATTGCAAACTTTGTTTAGCAATATCTTTTACCTGGTAATGATTATTTTTTTTCACACTTTGTATTTTTATTGGTATCTAAATTCTTAGGGTAAAACTTACAATTTACCTAGTCAATCCAACTATGTTGCTCATCTTGTAGCCTCCAAGGCAAAGTGACTAAGTCTCTCAGTACCTAAGTGGGTGATTCTCCTACTTGGCCTATGTTAATGTCTCCCTACATAAGGAAAATTGATATGGAAAAAAATAATCAAAGTGTAGAAGAAAGCTCAAGAAAATGCAAGGATTATTATCAGCTATAGATGTTGGATCAAGAGTCATGTTCCACATGTAATCATTCAGTCACGTCTAAATTATTCATGTAAAAAGTTTTACTTAAAGCACCTTGACTTTGGTACGGTTGGAAACAATATGTGATTATATATTGAAATTTAAAAATTCCAAGATCCGATGAGCTGGGTTCAAAAGCTGTCTTCACCTACTAATAAATTAACCACTAACGTTTGCCTATCAAAAAAAAAAGAGGAAAAGATCCCATGATTTGAGAGTTCTGTGCAGGGTATGGGTTTGTGGTGAAGATCTTTATTTTTGGGTTTTGAGAGTTTTAAATTAGATACTTGAAAGGTTTAGGATTTGTCTTGATAGGAATTAGCTTTGTAAGTGAATTCCTTTAGAAAGTTGTGTTTAAATTTTATCAGGTAAAAGGCCTATTTTAAAGAACACAACACTTCTTTAAGATATAAAACTACACTCATTTTGGTTTATTCACAAAAGAGAAACATATGGTCAAGCTAGAAAGAGACCTTCTCTATACAGCCTACTTCTTCTAGTAAAAAGGAGTGTGATAGTGCAAGCTTAAGGGAAAAAAGAACATGGGTCAAGCTAGAAAGAAAAACTTGATGGGTTATCATTTAACAAAAGATATGCTCTAAAGTGAAGTGGAATGGTGAAACAAGATTTGGGTAGCTGACCACAAACAATTGAGATAAGGTATTGTTATATGCCAATTGTCTATTCCAGAGTTGGTGTAGTTGCGTTATCCCCATACACCCTGACTCTCTATGTGTCTTCTGAAAATTACATGGTTGATAGTTTAGACTAGTGTTCTAATAAAATGAAAGTAAAATAATATAATAGAGTGAATAAATATACTTTTTTTATGCTTTTCTTATATAACCAAGAAAATCATGAGAGATTAGTACACAACAATATCAATCATTTGTATAAGAGATAACTTATGCATCATAGAAATCACTATGGGTCAGAAAATAACATCTCAATATTAGAGACATGGTTCTCTATAATTAACAAGTTAGCACCCACTGACAAAAGACTAATAGTGAGATCAGCAACAAAGATCTAAGCCTCAAAACTAGAAGCTAATGCCTTCTTTAAGACAAAAGAGACGACTTCACAAATGTAAGGAATTCAAATCCGATGCAAAAATATCCAAATCTAACAGATCATCGAATAAATGAAAAAAGAAAAAGAAAGCTAAACAAATCGTCACGATGATTAGAGTTCAAAAATAGATCAAACAAACCCATAATCCTACACATATGCAAAGATTAAGTATCACTCTTTATAAGACAACAAATAAACAACCAATATCAACAAACAACAACCAGAGGGAAAATCAAAATTGAGAGAGAGTGAAATAAAGATCAATACCTAACACCAACATCACCAACGATCTCGATTGCCATTCCAGCAGAGAGCCTAGCGAGACAACAAGCAAAACCAAAAGAACGGTGTGCATAACCATCAAAAAGGTAATACGATTTGGCCTTAGGGTTTATTCCAGTATTGGTAATAATGACAATAATCAATCCATAAATACCTAAAACTCCAGACATGATAGCGCGAACAATTGATTTCATCACAAACTCTGGCCTCATAACACCCATAGATGCCACACCAATACCGCTCTTCACCATTCCATAAGTAGCTCCCATACCTGAAATAGAAATGAAACCATTGGATCAGCATAAAACCCTAAAAGGAAACATAATTAAAACCCACAAAACACAAGAAATCCAAAGAAACAGACGAATCGATCTAGGGTTAAGGTTATTGTTTGCTTATAAGAGAAAACTAGGGCAGCTGCAACGTCGAGGAAGCCGAAGAACAGAGCAATTTCATCATCACTGAACATAGACATTTTCGAGTCTGGATTTGTAGAGACCACGACCAGATCTGAGATTTCTTTGCTTTAAAGAGAGATTCGCTGTTCTTTCTCTCTTCCCTCAAGAGGAGAGTTGATCCATCTCGAGGCTCTTTTATAATCTCAAATTTGCCCTTTCGTGGGCTTGTAAGGAAACCTTCTCTATATCTTCCACCCAGATTTTGGAACTAGAACCCCTCAACAGACCATAACTAAGCTTCAATCTGCTCCCCTCTTCTTCCCCAGATCCTTTCGGTTTCACCACCGAAGGAACCACCTCATTGATTCCAAACGAAAAACCAACCAATTTTGCAAATTCCATCCTTCACTCAGAAACCATAACTCAAATGCATAACTCTTCAATAACCCATATAAAAACTACTCCCCCAAAATCCTACTAAATCAATCAACCAATTCTATTTCATTCAAACCGATTAGTTGCATGCATTCAAACAATCCTCCATTTTTCAAACCAACATTCCAAGAAAAACATCATAAATAGAGAGAAATAGAGAAAACCTAGTCAAATCCATTAAACCCTAACGTAATTAAACCAAAGACCAAGAAAATGGATTTCAAGTCTACTTACTTCTTGAAATGCCATAGATAAAGTCAATAAGATTTTCAAAAACTTGAGTTGATCGAACCTTGGAATCTTGAAAGAGGCATAGATTCATGGATAGGTTGATTAAACAGAAGGAACAATGAAGAAGAAAATCCCCATCTCAAATAGGAACCAAGTTCCTCCCAAGAATTTTTTTTCGACGAATGCGAGGAAGACTGTGAGAGTGTGGTGGTTCGAGAGAGAGAAAGAGAGGGACCATAAAACCATGGTGGGCCCTAAAAATGATGAATTGAACAACCCAAAATTGCAAGCCCTAAAAACATTGGGAACTAGAAGAATAGGAGAATGCGGGAAGCAGAAGAAGGAGAACGCGGAAAAGAGGAGAAGAAGGTGGGGAGGAGAAAAGGCATTGGAGATTAGACCGCATTTTGAAAACACTGGGTGTAGTGAAAATGTGCTGAAGATTATCCACCATTTAAAAAACATTGTCTATAACGTTTTTATGGAAGAATATATGACAGTGTTTTAGAAACGCTATATAAACCATATTTAAATAGCATTTTTCTAAAAATGCTGTCTTTAAATGTGTCTACAATGTTTTAAAAATGTTGTAAATGTCATTTACCCCATTTCATTGCATTTTCTAATATAAACGCTGTATAATAATATACCTTTTACAACATTTATACAAAAATGCTGCCTATAGTACGCTGTTAAAAACCATTTTTGTGGTAGTGCACCTTTCTAATGAGACCAAGATTTTGCAAATTTGAAGTGATTTGCAAAAATTATGACCAAAATAATAATAGGATATCAATATGTTACGAAAATATAGTTAAGGAGTTTTGGAGTCAAAAGTGTGGGGTCCATGGAGAGCTAGTGGAAAACTTCTTTGGGGGTAGGTCAAAAGTCTTTTATTATTTTAGGATTCTCTTTTAAATTAGAATTGGATAGTTTTGGGTAATACTTGGGAAATGGTTTTATGTTTTTAAAAGTTTCTAAAGTATGATAGTTGTAAAAGGGGATTTTTGTATTTTATGAAAGGGAGAATACCCCAACTACTAAATCAATGAAGAAATATATGAATTCTGAGTGTGAAGATATCTCTTCTTCAACATTCTCCTACACCCTTCATGGGTTTTGGGAGATCCTATCAATGTATGCGATTGGTGTAGTCTAAGGCTTGCTTATTGTTGTTTTTTTATTCCTCTAGGATTCTCTCATGTCTCCTCTTGGAGCTTAGAAGCCCACGACAACAAAGATTTAAATCCCTTTTTGTTTGTGAGTTTCTACACACACGAAAACTTATCGTGGGTTTCCAAACAGTTCATTGTGTTGCTAGTTCTAATAACACCCCACCTTAATTGATTGTGGGGATCTACCCTTCATGTATTGAAGGCTAATCGAGTTGCACTCTTTCTGCTAAAACTATGTTACTTCTAGATAAGTAACCATTTTCTACTTCAAGTATGAAGTCTGGTATTGTTCTTTAAATATAAGACTAGGTTGTATGTTTCTATTTAATGTTTACATTCTGTTACACTTTTTCAGTCTGAGTTTATTGTTGTTTCTGGAGTGCTATTAAGTAACACTACCTGTGGAGTTTACAACAATCACTTCCCTAGTGGATTCTAATCCTAATCTCAGAGTTCCAGGCTGTTGATCACCTTTTGTATTGCTAGATTTCTCAAAATAGACCTGATCATTCATATGATTCATATAGTTATACTCTCCAATTGAATTGAGATTCTGAGGGTTTATTCTTAATGTATTACCAAATCCTTTGTCAAATTTTAGTTTATTTGATTAAACCTTTTGAGAGTTACTAGTCATTCTTGGTTTATGTTTAGCATTTCTAGAACATAAATTTCAGCTATTTTAAGTGTTTGAACCTCATGTTTAAAATTGCTAGGGCCCATTACCCGTAGGTGGTTAATTCCATAACTATTTTGCATTAGTTCTTATCAAAACCAAAATTACAATCATTTGTATGGTTTAAAAATAACAATCCATGAAAATGCCTCGCATTATTTGGAGTGGTCACTCTACACTACCTCGTTAATGAACCTACTCTGATTGGATCCCTTTCATAATTCATTGAAGTTACATGATGGAAATTAGCTAAAAATGCTATAGAAGATGTGCTGATTTTTGCACTTGCAACTTGCAAAAAGCTTTCTAATAGGACCAAAAAAAAAAAAAAGAAAAAAGAAAAAAGAAAGAAGAAGCATGCACCTTGACTGTGTACGTATCAACTTGAAACAACCCAATTATTAGCAGAAAATGAGAGAGGATGGAGGGAAGGATCATGATCGTATGAATGATGGAAGGGTGAATTGGGTCTAATTTCAATAGTTAATCTTGTACATTCAATTTGATGAATCTAAATTACCCAGTTTCTAAAAATACATAATGGCATTCAATACATTCCATTTGGAAAAATGGACCTTGTAAAAATTCATTCCATATAGTAAATTTAATATTTTGACATATAATACGACTTGGAGCAGATAAACCCATTTTCTATTACATCATGTAACTTGCAATATTGGCAACGATGGTGTGTAAACCCATCCAAAAGAATTAAGGAATTGCCCCTTTTGAGCTCTCTTAATGTGGTTGTTTTCTTCTTCATGTTCCTTCATTTTTTGTTCCCACCTCTTTTTCTTAAACCTTAATCATTCCTCATAATTTTCTTAAAATTCATACTATCAACTTTTCATCCCTTTTAAAACATAGTGGCCTCATATAAAATGTTTAGGATCTTTACCTTTTAGTAATTTTTTTCTACAAAAAGTAATCGAAAAAATGAATTTTATACCAAGTTATCATTTTGTCTACCATTTTTTGGGCTTTGGTCAAAGAGGATAAATCCTCACTTAGAATATATAATGTCCATCCCAAGACCCAACTAGTTGTTTCATGGCCAACAACTAACATTGACTGAAGGTCATCTTATAATTGTTTACTTGATAACTCCTATTTGCTAACAAGCAAGATACTGAACATATTTGAATTTGTTTCATCTTAATACTCCTCCCCATCAATTTGTTCTACTTCTATTTCCATAGTTTCTTTGATCCTTGCAATCAGTTCTTCTAAATAGAATACACCACTGGAAGAAGTATCATTTTCAGACTTTCTTATGTGTAATCGTGAGGTTTCCATCTTGATCTCATCATGAGCACGCAAAACTTGAGTTTGAGTAGTTTCCAAGAACTTTGCTTAGACATAATCCTTCCACATAGTCTCAAATAGTTGCTTGGAAGCACCAAACCCTCTCTTCTTAATTGAGAGTTGGAACAACTCTTTACAAACCCAAGGACGATCTCCAATTTAGAAGGAGATCTTAAGACCACTGCCTTTTCTTTATTTAATTTCGACATCAAGGGTGTTTGATTGTTGATCTAGGTAGTGTTATAGATGTTGTTATTGCAACCAACAAGAACACAAATAGACTAAGCAGGCACAATGTGCATACCTTTCTTTTACAACACGATGTTACTATTCCTTCTTGTGTCTACATTGCTCAATAAGCTAATTGAATATCCAATAGAATTGTCAACATATGTAGAAAACATGACAATGATTCTTGAATCCTTGTTCATCACCGAATTCTTGGTGAGAACTTCCTCTTCAAATTTGAGAGTCTTATGGAGTTGCTTTAGATGTCTCCACTTTGAGTAAATTCCCGTTTTCATCAAGGGGATAGATGACTAGGTTTCAAAGATCTGTATGCTTTTAATAAGACCTACTAGCTAAACAAGGGTATAAGATAATTAAAAATCCAGAAGCTTTATAGGTTAAATTACTAAAGTCAATATATTTTCCAAGTAGTAAGTTTATGGATACAAAATGTAAAATAACGTTAAAGAAAAAAAAATATTGGGAAAATGAATTATAATGGAGATCGAAAATGAGAGAGAAAAAGTTTTTGCGAGGATCCTTGTATAGCAATAATTAATGGATTTAAAATAAATACAGAAAAAACACAAAATAGTGTAATAGACAAAGTAGCTGATGTGATAACAGAAAATAAAGAATGATATACATGAAAATTAGAAAGAAAAGTGACAATAAGTGAGATTGAAGAAATTAAGAAAATTCATCAATAAATTAATATGGACCTACGATAAAAAAAGGAATTTATACTATCACATCAGGATATTACTTGGTAACTATTGAGAATGAAAATGAAGGAAATGGAGATAGAAACTTAAGGTAGAGTCAAAACTATAATAAGAAGGATAATACTAATAATATACTAACAAGAAATAATAGTAATTATTATAATAAATCTTTTAATAATATAAGTAGCATCATAAATAATAATGCAAGAAGTGTTAACAATTGTTAATATCATTAACAATAATAATAACAAAAGTAATAAGAATAATAATAGTAACAATAAAAATAAAAATAATTATTCTACAATTAATATTTATATTAACATTAATATTAATAATAGTAAAATATACAATACTAATAATATAACATGCCAAATCAATAATGAAGATAATAATAATAATGAATGAATGAATGAATGAAATAAACTATAGTAAGAATGATAGAAGAAAGGAAAGAAACACTAATCGAGCAAGGGATAATAAGAATCATAATAATAGTAGAATTGCAACAACAAATAATAATAATAACTTCCCATGGAAAAAATATGGAATTTAAATATAATTCAACGACAACAATAACAATAAACATCCTTATTGCTTACACAAATCTTGTTCCGCCATTTTGCTATATTTAAGGCCATATCTACTATTAAATTACAAGTTGCCAAGTCTCTCCTTACTACTTTAACCCAGATCAATTTTGGCATTCCTCTAGTCTTTCTAGCATTTTCAATTTGCATCGTCTCACTCCTTAATACTGGGCGCCGTAGTCATTGGTCTTTGTTATACATGACCAAACGATCTCAATCAATTTCCCCTTAATTTATCACCATCTAGTCTTAGTGTCTTTCTTATCTTCATCGCTTACAGCTTTCCTAGATTCAGTTTTAGCATTTTTATATCATTCTAGGTCTTTTATATTTTTAATCTTCTATCAATCCTTATAATAAGATCTTTATCTCTAATGGGTTTTTTGGACTTCATCATTCCACTACCAAGTTTTTTTAGATGGTTGCATTCTTCCTCTAGATTTTCCTAGAACCCCTTGTGCTAC
>JAOXJP010182190.1:0-12436 GCA_025762735.1 Platanus orientalis
ATTTCTTCTCTGCCTTGATTTTTCTCTGAAAAATAACCACCCTGAAATCATGTGCTGCCATGTGTCGCATTGCATCAGATACCAACTCTGTTGCGTCCCAAAACCCATACATATATGACTACGAATTTTGGCACGTGACATTAATGCATTCATTCTTATAACATTAATACTCCTTACAAATTTTTTGTTGACCTTCATATACATACGCAACAAAATTGCATAAATAAATCATAACCATTCTATCCCATTCATATAAAATCCATCATCCATAAACTTAAAAACCTTAGTCTAACATAATTCAACTAATAATAATCCATCTCTATAAAGCTAAAAATCAAACTAATCTATTACATTTCATCAAATAGAACTAAAATAAACTATATTGAAACTAAATCAAATTTGTCTCTTAAACAAATGTTAAATCAAATAACATAATTTCTCAACTTTGAAAATAAGCATAATAACTAAATTAAAGTCTCTAGTGTTGCTTTATGGATCTAGGCTATTGGTCTACCCTAACATCCTTATCATTTGAAAACAATGGTGTCAATTCTGTGTGACTGAATTTTTAAATAAATAGGAATATTTAAAATATTTAGTAACTCTTAGGTCAATGAGCATGAATATGTTTATACAAAGTAGATAAAATATGTCTTTCAAAAACGTTTAGCTTTCTAACAAACACATGCATAAAAAAATGTTTTTCAATATGAAACAGAGTGGATAATAAAATAGAATTGGAATCCAAATACAAAACTATATATTAATATAATATGAAATACTAAACTGAAATATTGATTTGAAACTGAATAGAAAACTAAAACATACAACTGACATATGATGAAACCAAATAAATAATTGAAACATATACTGATAATGGTTTCACCTATTAATGTGACCTGGTGATTGGGTACCAAATCACACCAATTAATGTGATCCGGTGAGAAGGTACCTGATTGCACCTGTTATGATCCCGGTGAATGGATACCACTATCTTATGCCTAGTGATGAGTATCAAACCAAAACTGATTCGTTAATTATGTGACTCGACGAAGAGGGTACCTAATCGCATCTATTTATACCTTATTAGGAGGGTTCCATCAAATATACATCTTCAATGACAAAGGGGTCTCATGACATAACTAGTACTAAAACATATAATCTCATCAAAGTAATTACTTATGCTTTACTAAACTACCAGATATCAAAGCAGGAAAAATCAAATTCTTAAAGTAATTTGAAATCATTTTAATCATGCATATCTTTTGAAACAAAACATAAATCAAGAGGATTGACCCATCTAAACATATAACTCTATAGATTTATATGATAATATACTTTAAACAAGCTTTGAAGATATATTTTTTCTAAGAATACTTTGAGAACTCATCCAAAACATGCTAATCTTGCTAAACCATTATTCTTGAAATATGAAACAAACCAAAACTAAGTAGAACTTCTTTATACTTTTGCAAAAACTAAGATCAAAATCATCTAATACCCTAGATAGATGATAAACAAAACATAACACATGGTTTTCTTTTCAAAACAAATTTTTCTCTTTCAAAAACATAGATTAAGAGCTTCAAATAAATTAAAACTAGCAAGATTCTTTGCAAAACTAAAACTAAACGAATCTAAAATACAAAGCACATAAAAAAATGATGTTAAGTGTTTAAGTTTATCTACCAAAACAGATTTCATATAAATTAAGAATCTAAGAGACTTGAAATTAAAGCATAACAAGAATAGAAACTTAGAAAACCTGAATCAATGTGTTCAAAGAACTTAAGAGAATGAAAAAAAAAAAAAAAACAATGTAAAAGTGTTCATATTTATTTACCTTTTGATATAAAATCAGATTCTAAACCAAAGCTTTAAGTTCCTTAGTTAAAATCCCTTACAAAATTTAGTCTTTTATATTCCTCTTGCTCCTTGATTCATTTTTAAGGTTTCTATGTCGAATTAGGTCAAAAACTTTCATATATATAAACCCATGTAGTGTCTTAAATCAATTTAGAAAGTTTTCTCACAATTTTTGTGACTTTTTTCTAAAAAAAATTAGTTATGAAAACTTAAGATCAATTTCCAAGATCGATCCCATATTGTCTGGGTGTTGTTTTAGGGCCAGTTTTGCCCTTTAAACTTCAAATGGGCATGTTTCTTGTTAAAGAACTACAACTTAGTCGTCGTTTGTTACATTGAAAAGTAGACTTCAAGACTTTTTTAATGATGTACAACATGTTAGATAATTCACTCGAGAATGACACAAATTTAACTCTAAATTTACTTCAAATATGTTGGTCTATCAACATAGAAACATTGTTGGAAAACAGTCATAACTTTCTATAAGTCATTGGAAAGTAGACTTCAAGATCTTTCCAATGGGACATAGTTTGCTAGCTAATTCATTCAGAGTTGCTACATGTTTAACTTTAAAGTTGTCCTAAATTTGTTGTATGGGACAGGTTCAGTTCTTGTCAAGTCCATGACTTGTTTTATTTTGTTTTCCTTTCTACGTTTAATTCAACTTTCTCACTTCAATATGTGTCAAAATACCACTAATAATATTAAAATACGATATTAAATGTTCTCAAAACATTTAATCATCGAGTAAACATCTATGATCTTACCAAGTACATGCAATATGTATGGGGTATTACAATCTATGTTTGAGGCTCACAAATATTCAAAAGCAATAACCCTAGTGGAGTTATATTTTGTTTATTGTTTGGTTTTTTTGTTTTGTTTTTGTCTTTGTAAGATCCCTAGTGGTGAGATGATTCTTCAAAATTATTACGCTAAATTTATAAATAGAATGAAGTTGTGGAAACAAATGTTTTGTAGTGAATAAGTGTCTGTGAGTCTCTTTGGGCAACTATAACTAACATGAGCAAATGTTATATTTGGGATTTTGTATGTCCTACCATGTCCTCACACCACAGGCTGGCACGTCATTTTTTTTTTAATTGGCATCTCTTTTAAATAGGGAGCAGATGTTCATTTGAACACTTATTTATACACCCCATTTTTATGGGTACCTATTTTTTCATTTCAAAACTGTTGTTACAGTTTTATCCCTATGCACCCAGCCTTGTGTAGGATAGGGTAGGACATACAAAATCCTAGTCAGAACATTTGTTCCCTAAGCTGACACATGGTGTTTTGGGTTAAAAGATGTCAAAAAAAGAGTGGTCAGTTGAGAAAAAATGGTGTCCAAATGGAGACATCAAACTGAAAAACATCATGTGAGGTTTTTTCATCACAAACCATCATTATCCAAAATTCAATGAAGTTGAATGTCACACTCAACATTCAACTCTCGACCCCGTTCGTTTTCGGAAGCCCCTAGCTATCATAATGAAACATGGCAAATAATTTGATTTTGATGTCTTTTCTGAATCCTTTGTTTTTATTTGGATGAGCTTTTTGACAATTTTACTCCTGGACATGCCAAGCCACATCTAACACTGTTGGCTGGGGTTCAAATCATCTCCGAGTCTTATTAATAGAGGGAGATACCACCTTAGAACCCCGTGCTGATCCTCTCCTGATCCTTAAACTTCTTTTAACATTATCCAATTTTAGTGATCAACACATGGCACCAAAAAAAAAAAAAAAAAAAAAAAAAAAAAAACACGAAACTGAACGGTGGAGTTGGTTCTTTTAATTTTTTTTTGCCAGATGTCAACCATCAAAATAGGCAAAATGTTAGCAGAAGTTTAACAATCAGGAGAGGATCTGAACCAGTTAGAACCCCACACCAGTGCCTGACAAAGTATTGGCAACTACACATTTTGGTCGAAGAATGGGGTAATGGTAATTAAAGATTTAATGGGGGAGTGATTTGCTGTAGCAAATGGGTGGGAGTTAGATTTAATGGACTGATTTCTCAAACAGATATTTGTAACCTTTTGTGCATCCAACATAACTTCTTGTTGGATACAGATATTTTGAGGACAGTGAACCCAAAATCTCTTGGATGAGCCTTCATCCAATTTTACCCTCGATTCTTTAGAAATTTAAACTCTTCATACTATGTATGAAACTCATTAAAGACTGTCTAACCTTAATTCCAATGCATCTATGCTTACTTCTTGTACATAAGGTTTAAGTTCCTCCAGAAAACTTTACATTTAGATTGTACCCCATCAAAGAGTGGCCCAACAATCTAGACTGTGAGTATGATGCACAAACCTCATTAAAGACTCTAACCTCAATCCATTTGGGTCCATGCTCTAGCTCTTGATCAAAGGATTTCCTTTGAGGTTATACAGTCCATACTCATCAAAGAGGGGCCTAACAATTGAACAATACTGCATTATTATTTGAAGGCCTATGTGAAATGTAGGGAATGGAGAAGGCTCTTAAGGAAGTTGAGAGACAAATCTCAGGTCCATCACCTAAACATCCAACATGCTAATGGTCCACCAACTCCTTGATAGAGGCCATGTTGTGCAGAAACAAAGAGGGTGGGTAGAAAACTCTCAACCAAAAGTGAAGATTGAATGAGTTTGATAACAAGGGGCTTACAACTGAACAGTACAACCCTAGGCTCATGGACCATGCCTTCTTCACTGCCTTGGCAAAGAAGATGTAAAAATTTTCAGAAGCAACAGCTTCTCTCTCCTCCTTAGTTTGTATGCTCCATAGCCTCTATGGTCACCGAGCTTAAGTGCTTCTTGTCCATCTTCTGCAGCTCTTTTTCTCACAGACAATAGCAATGCTGTCCCTTGGGGACCAATGTCATTCTCCTCCATTCCTTGGCTAGGTTTCTCATCCTCCATTGTTGAGCAATTGGCCTCATTACCAGCTAATTTTGGGGATTTCTGTTTGTCTCCTTGGTCAATTGCAGCTTCATCTCCAAAGATCTCAGTTTCATCTGGACTGCTGCCTCCCCACCATCTGATAGAGGAAGTTGATAAGCCATCTGTTGGGAATCCATTTTTAAATTCATCAAAGTAGGTTGGAATGCCTTTTGCCAAGCTTGAGTTGAGCATATTCTGGGGCCGCCCTTGCTGCTGCAAAATATGAGCTGGTGGGGCAACCCCTCGTGCCTTGGAGGTATCCTGCATAGTGCCTACCATTTTGTTTTGCAGTTGGGAGCCACTGCATTCATAAATAAAAGACAGAATCAGAATAAAGAAAAAGAAAAATGTCAACCAAGTGAACTTATTATTTCTGGATTAAATTTTCTCTGTTTTTTTTTTTTTTTTTTTGTTAGAAATAAACTTCAGCTCATATTGTCAAGTTTCCTGAAGCACAAAATAATGTTTTCATCCCAAGTCTAAGATAGCAGCAAAGTGGCCAGGACACCTCATAACAAATGGTTCAGTAATGATGACACTTGAACATGATATGAACACTTGGCACCATCCCAGCACAACATGTCAGCACCTGGCACTTGTAGATTAGGTATCATATGAAATGACAGATTTCTGCCACTTTGCTTCTAGATTTTTAATTATGTTTATTCAGCTGGATCCGATCCTGCACTGTGACTTGTAGATATTGAAGTGCATGAGATATGTTGCATTCACCAAGAAATTAGACGATCATGGATGATTGTATGGGGGCCATTTGCAGTCTAGTTATTTTATTAGGTTTTAGTTATTTGAAATTGTAATCCCATAACTTACAATTAAGCTGATTTTCAGAGGTCAAAACTTGTTTTTTTTGGTTTGATTTTAGAACATTAGAAAGGTTATTCAGTTACCTTTCTAATGAAATCAAGATCTCACAAATCTGATGTGATTTGGGAGAGTTATGACCAAAATACTGACAGGAATAGTGTGTTTTTTAGCAGCTCTTTTATTTAAAGGTTTATCAGATAAAAGTAGGGATTTAGGCTAGTATGGGATATTACTGTTTATTCATTGTCCAAGTCAAGTTGTCTTTAGGGTTTTACTAGGATAGGGAGTTTTGGCAACTAGAGAATATTAGTTTCTAGTTTTGCTTAGGAAACAAATTGTGTTGTAATCCTACTTAAAGGAACCCATAAATATAGAATATAAGTTCTGATTCTTTTAATTTATTTATTAAATTTTGAGTAAAGTTGTGGCTTCCTCTTCTTATGGTTGGTGCTACAAGAGTTCTATTAGGGTTGGTGCTGTTGGATAGATCCCTTTTTCTTGTTTTTTGATAGTCATTGAAGGGGATAAGACATCCCCCAAGAAACAAACCACCCAAAGGCTAAATAAAGGAAGAATCTCTAACAACATTTTCCCACCCTTGCTTAATATCTACAACAAATAACCCCCAAACTTTTTACTTTTCCTACAAACATTCTATGCTGGCTCTGCACTATTCTCAAACGTCTGCTGGTTCCTTTCAATCCAAATAGACCAACACACAGCCGGACAGAGCAAACTCCAAATAACCTGCCCTCTCTTAGAAGTCTTACCAATATTCCGACATTGGAGAAGGTCAGATACACACATCTAGAAAACACCGAAGACAACCCCACTTCTCTAATTACACCCTCCCAGACTTCACCAGCAAATGTTAATGACTAAATATTTGGTTCACAGATTCCCCATCTTGCATACAAAGAGGGCACATGTTTTGGCAAGTACATGTCTCTAGCGTTGGCAGCCTTTCCCTACAAGCTGTCTAGATGAAGAACATCACTTTAGATGGTATTCTTAGCCTCTACACCTTCTTCCATAGAAAAGAGGGAGCACCTCCACTCCCAAAAAACTGATAGAAAGATTTGACCATGAAGATTCCATTTTTAGACAAGGTCCATCTCCACGCATCCTCCACCTCATGTCTAGCTGAAAGTTTTCCACCGGCCCAATAATCCTCACCATCTCATCCACAACCCAATCATTGAGGTTTCTTCTAAGATTGAAGTTCCACCCTCCCTCCTCTCTTGATCCCTTACACACAGCCACCTTAACCTCCTTATTACGAGCAAGAACATAGTAGATATGGGGGGCTTCCAAACTTAAGAGGCAGAATTGAGAACCATGGATCAGACCAAAAGGATGTTTTCATTCCGGTCCCACCTCCACCTGAATGCATTTATTAAATTCCTCCAACAGCTGGATAATCCCATTCCAACAACTCACACCATGCGAAGTGATGCAGCCAATGTTATACGTCCCACATCATAAAAGATCTAGATTTAAATGCCTATGCAAGTAAGGGAAATTTTAGAGTTTTAGGATATCAGGGTCTTTTGTAATAAGACATTAAGCCATGGGCAGTTAGGACTTTTTAATTTTTGGGTTTTATGTAATAAGGCTTTTTAGCCAAGGGTTTTTTGTTTTGTTTTTTTTTTTTTTTTGGGGGGGGGGGGATAAGGTGTTGGTCAATAGCATATATTTCGTATTTTAGTTTGGGTCAACAAGTCAATATGTGGGGCCCATTAGAGAGCTGGTCAAAAACCCCTTTTTTAGAAGCTTTAGAATTATAGGATTCTTTTATATTAGTAGTTTTTATTTTAGGAATTACTTGGGGAATAGAGGATTCACGATTTAAGAGTTTCTATGTTTTTTAGCTGCCAAAAATTTCTGTTATGGATCTATTAAAAAGGGTTACACAACATGTAATGGGGCAGCTACTGAAGAAATAAAAAAATTGAGATTTTTTTCTCCTTAGTTTCACAGTTGTTGCTGTGACTCTTTAGTGGTTAGTGCTCTAGAGCCCCTGATCAGTTGGTGCTGATTGGTTCCCTTTCTTCCTCTTCTTCTTCTACTTCTTATTCTAATTCTTTTTCTCCTCTTTCTTCTCTTCTTCCTTTCTGTATTCCCTTCTGGTTTCTAGTTTTTCTCTGCTATTGTTCACCTTAGACAAGATCCCTATTGTGCCGGAGTTTGAATCCTAGAAGACTTAAAGAGCTACTGGTATTACAGTCCCTGAACTAAACAATTAAAGCATTCAGCTGCAGAGAATCAGGGACAGAATTTTGTTCAAATCGCCCAACCTAGAACATACCCTTTTAAAATTCTTTTTGAAGGGTTTTCTGCCCCTCTTCAACCCTAACTCCACTTGATTCCTCTCTTTGTGAATTTTCAGGCAAACCTAACCCTAATCCCTTAAAGCATTATTGTTGTATTCCTGGAACAGCCTCTTCATTCATATCTTTAATATTCTTCCAGAACTTGGATTGACCCGAAATTTTGTATGTTTATTCACCTATCAATCCTCTATTGACCTCCAAATTTACTCCCAATCTGATTATTCTACAGGGGTATTTAGGTAATTTCCACATTCCGTGCAGATTTTCTAGAACCCTGTGATTACCTTGATCTAAAGTGTTGTTTAAGGTCAGTCTTGGGCACACATCTGTAGGAATCAACAGCCTAGGGGGCTGTCCTGTACCACAAAGAAGATGGAATTTTAGTCTCCCAATCATTCGCCAAGCCATATTTACTAGTTACAATTTGCCTCCATAAGCTTCCATTCTCTTGCCCAAATTTCCATAACCATTTGGACAATAATGCTCTATTAACATCCCTAATTCTTTTAATCCCAAGACCAGCATTCCCTTTCGGCTTACAAGTCTCTTCCCACACAACCAAATGAGGACCCATCTTTTCGTTTTTTTCCTTTCCCCAAAGGAAATCCTTTTGCGATTTTTCAATTTTCTTAGCCACCAGATTTTTCCTTTGCCCCAATTAGTTGGTGTTGATTGATTCTTCTTCCTCCCATTCTATTTTTCTTTATTTGTTATTGATCATCAAGTAATTTACATCAAATACTGTTGGAGGAGTGGGATTTCTACAGCAAAAGTGTGTACTAATTGCATCATTTACAAGACCTATGTAATTGATTTCTTTAATTGATTCTTCAATTCTGCTGTGTTTAAACTTTGGAAACCAGCAAGTGGGTTGAATTTATTGAGTGTTCTAATAGTTTGATCAAGCTCAGATTTAAGGTGTATACAACACACCATTAGAACTATATCTCCTTAAAATTTCAGGCTGATCTGGAGTTTTTCATATCAGTCGACATGACTTTTTTGCTTCAATTAGATCAGTTTTGGAACATATCAAAATGTTAATTAAGTTGTTGGTATAGCTGTGCAAGTGCTGCTCTTAAGATCCTATATTCTTCCTAGATTCCTAGGCCCATAACTTGCAGGAATCAACAGCTCTATAGGCTGTCCTACATTACTTTGATATCAGAGAAAATTTTCTAGTAGAAAAAAATTAAGGAAAATGGTCTTGGATATTAGAACTATGTTGTTTTATTTTTATTTATTTATTTTTCCCTTCTAGGAATGCAATCAAAGTTTTGACTAGTGAGAGGTATGATGCAAATCTGATTTCTACAAATTTTGTTGAGGTCTTAAAGGATGTCCTAGATCCTATATACTCCTATCATTTTGTTATTCAATTCAAACCAGGGAACAATAATGATTGGGCTGAATGTAAAATTGTTTCTTCGGAAAGCTACGTAGTGATCTTAGAACAATGGTTCAATGAAAGAAAAACTAACTCTACTGAGAAGACAAATATCTTTCAAACTTTCATTTATAGTCAGCGTTATCAACTTCGAACAAAGCCACAACATCCTACTCCTAAGGTTCCTCAACCTTATGATCAAGAGTATTGACATTGAGCAGTTGGCCAGGATCACAACTCAGGAAGTGGAGGTCCTGAGTTCAACATGCACCCCCACTTGCCCAGACGTAAAAAACCCGATTTACCCAGTGTGTGGGAGAGGCCATTGATAAAGATGAGCAAGAAGAAGCAATTGAGAGAGCATTTGAAAACACATCGGATGTGGAAAAAGATGAAGAGGAAAATAATGAAGATATCATACTGAGGGTAGTGATAAGTTGGACAACAAAGAAAACGAAGGTTTGAAAACAAAACAGCCTTACCTGACGCATGTATACTTGCTGCCCTTGACATAGTGTAGAAAGAGGACATGATGCTCAATGATATCATTCACTCAACATTCAGTGTGAATTGGAAGTGCGCAGGCGGATCACCAATGGTACTACCATCAAAGAAAGGCTACCCGGTCAAGAGACCGACATCTTCAATGTCATATTTCAATAATCCTTCATCTAGAAGTTAATGGTCGAACTTCCTCCCACTATAGAAGAAAGATGCAAGAGCATCCATGGGAAGCAATTCTATTGTGTTTTACCGAGAAAAAGAAATTAGGCAATCACGAATGATTGTATGAGGGCCACTTGCAGTCTAGTTTTTTTTATTCTGTTTTAGTTATTTGAAGTTGTAATCCTGTAATTTACTTTTATCCTTGATATAAGTTAAAACTTATATTTTTTCTTGATTTTGGTACCATTAAAGATTATTCAGTTACCTTTTAACTAGACCAAAATCTCACAAATCTAAGGTGCTTTAGGAGAGTTAAGACCAAATTACTGATAGGGTATCAATATATGACAAGAATAGTTTTGTTTTATTTTATTTAAGGGTTTAGTAGGTAAAAGGGGGGATTTTCAGCTTCTTGTTTTGATCGATAAAGTAAATTTTATTGATAACTGAAAAGCACGAGAAGTACAACTCAGCCCAGAGAAAAACAACACCTTTTAGCTAAACACAAGACCATCCCACCCAAAGTGAAAATTGAGGTATCTCACCCCCTTAAAATTAGGGAGATGAGAAGTTCAACTATACAAAAGAGAAAGAGCACTATCTGAGAGCTTTCCATTCTCCACCTGACCTGTGTCAAAAACACGAGCATTTCTCTCGGGCGAAAGCACCCAACACACAATAGTAGGGATGCAAAACCAAAGAGATCTTCCAAATGGAGACAGATCCAGTAGCTCCTCGCTGCTCCATATAGGGAGCAAACTGGCCATCGTCTTTAGCATTGCCCAGGGAACAGTTGGACCTCCATAGAAAATGGCACCATACTTGATGAGAAATTGGGCAATAAAAAGATGCTTAGCTGATTCCCCGTTTCTGCAGCATAGGCAACACCTATAAGGCATGTGGAAACCTCAGGCCTTAAGTTGATCATTCTCCATGGTTATCAACTAAAAAAGGAAGGCCACCCTAGACGGAAACTTAGACTTCCAAATGATACAGGCATGGTTTAAAGTTGATCTATCCTCCATAAGAGCCTGATATAAATCTTTAACAAAAAAAAGTCCCTTCCTTGTTCCGGGTCCAAACCTAGGAATTGACCTCCCCTTGGTTTCCCACCGAGACCCCTTCATGGGGAGGCAGAAAGGAAGTAATGGCTTCCATCTCCCAGTCATTAATACGATGTCGCAGGCCTAGGGTCTAAGAAGCCAAAGGTCCCTGTCCAGTTTTATGATCTAGAACTGAGCTGTCTTTGAATCTTGCTAGAGCAAAGATCTCTAGAAAGTCAACTGCAAGAGAAGTGCTACCAACCCAAACATCATTCCAAAACTGAACAAAAGAACCACATCCAATAACAAACCTGATCTGACTTTGGAACCAGTCCAATCCTTTCAAAATTCCTTTCCATACACCAACTCTGAAGGGTGCCTCCGCTTGGCAGCTTACCCATGTTGAGGCTTGCACAACATATTTTGCACAAATCACCTCCCTCTCAACACCAAACCCCTAGAGCTACTTGGATAGCAAAGACATTCATTTGCTTGATGGAGAGGATGCCCAAGTTCCCTTGGTTAATTGGTTTACAGATACTTTTGCAATTAATGAGGGAGAACTTAGGGGAGTCATCGAAACACAGAAATCTCCTTCTAACAGAATCTAGCAGTTGCACTACTAATTTGGGAATCGAAAACAACGATAGGTAAGTGATTGGAATGCTGGATAATACACTCTTGATCAAAGTAACATTGCCACCCTTTCCAAGAGGAAAGCTTCCAATCTACTCTTTGGATTATAGGTTCCCAGAGTTAAAAGGATGAATATTTAGCACCCAAAGGCAAACCTAAGTAAGAACTTGGTAGCTGAACCACTGAGCAATCCATCAAGGTAGCAAGGGCATCAATGTCAGAGATAGGGCCAACCCCCATAATTTTTTACTTGGGGAAATTGACTTTAAGCCTAGAAACTGCCTCGAACATAAGCAAGATGCCCTAGAGGTTACAAATCTGATCTTTCACATCCTACAACAGAAAGAGTGAGTCATTTGGATATTGGATGAGGGAGATCGAAGGACTAGACATACCAAGGCAACATCCTTGAAGAAGATCAAAACTTTCTTCCTTTTAACCAAATAGCACATCACCTCCACCACAATGTCGAAGAGGAAAGGGGATAATAGGTCACCTTGGCAGAGACCCTTGCTCCAGTGAAAGAGACTTTTTGGGGATCCATTGATCATCATCAAAAAATTGGGTGAGGAGATGGGAACCTGCACCCATTTACACCGACTAACCAAAGCACATTTTTAACATAATATCCTCCAAAAAGTTCCAAAGTTTGAGATTGTAGCATATACAGAAGGAATACCAAGCATGGTTCTAAAACTCGCCCGATCCGGGCTCGGATCGCCCGGATCGGATCGGGAT